>JACEGR010005905.1:0-67262 GCA_014170235.1 Listronotus bonariensis
TATAGAAGGAACAGTTTAAAAATGTAAATTCGGTGCTCTTTGATAAGAAAAAAAAATCACAAAAAAGTTTAAAGCAAATAAATCGACATGCTTGTCTTCGCGGCCACGCCTTTGCTATATTTCTTTTTATGATATGCCGGTTGATGCAGGTGGTTATCGCACTATGGGATAGAAATTAATTTTTTGGTCAAAATTCTGAAACTTACCAATCTAGCTTAAAATAAGGTGCTTTTTACTGGAAAAATATTATAAATTTACACCCCCTTAACATATATTATTTTTATTGTACGAATAAACTAAAATGTCAGCCTTTGGTTAATTCGGTAGTATTCTAATCAGTAATGCGATGATTATTATCTCATATGATATACAGGGTACGACAATAGGTATGATTTTTTTAAATGGAATACCCTGAATATTATATCACCACCAAAAAAATACTTTTAAAATGCTTTAAAAAATACTACATTTGATGTGTCTATCTCAATTAGTTTCGGAAATATGACCATCCAAATATGAAAAATAATTTTAAATTATTCTTAGAAGCGTAATAGAGATACATCTTCCCAACTTTTTTTATTTTTTAACGTATAAAATAAATAAAAAACACTGTTTTGTTGGGTAGATTCTGTGGAATCCATATCTTTCATCAGAATGCTTTTATCTTTTAGGATATACAGTGTAGGACAAAACATATTAAATTTTAAAATGGAGAACCTTGTAAATTATAAAAAAATCTTGTATCTGTCCTTACACTCAGAAGTAGCAAAAGTAGGAAGGCAATTGTAAGTACAAAAACTGATAAAGAAAAAGGTAAAATAATCTTTGACAAAAGTAGCGAGACTTCGCGAGACTGCATCGGAAACACAACAATAGCTCTTATTATTTAAACTCTTTTACTTTTTTAGTAAACAAGGCTAATAATAAACTTAGTAGATTAAATGTTGTATATTTATGTTTACTTAAAATACATTTTCAAGTTTCTTATTACCCGAATAGAAGTCGTCATATCCTTTTATAATTTTGCGTACATGTAGTTTGGAGTATCTACTTTGAAATACACAGCATGAGCCATTAAAATTTCAAAGTTGCTTTTTGGCCAAAATAATGGATTTCTATCCCATAGTGTATCGGCGCGTCGCTGTAAAGGATAGCGGCGCCTTTGTATAAAATAGTCCGATTGCAGGCGGCCTTTTTTATGTTTTTGTATTATTTTCAAAGGGTACCGAATTTGCGCTTTTAAAATTGTACAAATATTTTTAGCGGAATGAGAAAAAACTGTTAAAAGCCAGAAGCACCCATTTGAAGATACAAGAGAAAGGAGCTATTTTAAATTCGATTAATTATTTCGTTATTATTAATTTCGCCAACTGCTAAAAACATCTGGTTAATAATTTAGTCTTGGCCTTTTTAAGCTTGTTTTAACTTTCTTTCACCTTACCAGAGTGGAGTTATTTTTAGAAAAGTCATAAGAGCAACTTTACCTAGAAAATATAAACAGCATTTTTGGATCGGTGCCTAATTAGGACACATAAACCTTACAGCCTCACTTTTTTATACATCGCATATCGCCTAAAATAGATTTACAACCCGAAAAAAACATGTTTCTTTTTGTGTATATGTACGTGCATAGAGCAGCGGTTCTCAAACTTTGTTGGTAGCGACACCCAGAGTTTCTTTATGGGAAGGAGTTTAGACATAAGCAAGACCGGTGATAGCTTTTGTCAGGGACGTGAGGGTGTGAGAATTACGATTTCGGTTGGCAGTTCTGTTCAAAGTTAATAGCATTATCAGCTGATGACAGAGTCGTGCCTTGTCGAAGCTTTGTTTGGTAAAAACTGTGGAAATTTGCCATTTCATTTTGGTTGTATATTTTGCAAGGATTTCCAGTTGTTAATGTTTTTGGTTAGTTTAGAGACTTCACATATTATTGGTTCGGACTCGTTTTATTTTGGAGATTTTGATAGTGTTTAGTCGAATAGTTTTCAGTCATTCGTGTTTTTATATACATATGATACTGATGAGTGTCCGCTAATTAATGGTACACAGAAAAACCACAGATTTCTTATGCGAAAATATCCAGTTAGGATTTAAACAAACATACCTATATCCAAAAGCAAATGATAAGGAAGATACGGGTGGTTAAAGGGATATAAATATTTTTATTCATGCATTTCGATAATTTCTGATATGTTTTAAACATTTTAATAAAACTCGGTATCCAGGAGTTTTTAGCTATCAGCTATTTATATCTGAGCAGTTGTAATTATAGCTAATACGATGTTATTGAAGGTACATACTTTCGGGTGCACTGAACAACTAATACGTGAATACCATAAAAACGGTTGTCAAGACCGATTCTTACTAAGTATACCTTTTTTGTGCAGAAAGCATAGAGAAGCTTACTAATTTACATACATACAGAGTAGTAACAAAAATTGTGTAGTTTTAGAGAATTTTAAATAGCGTACCCATGGCCCTCCAGTCTACACACAAAAATAAATATTCGATATGAAAAGCTAATGTTCAAAAACCCCAAGATACCGTTTTATTAAGATATTTAAAAAGGGGGAACAATTATCGAAATAAATTTACTTTTTCTCTTTTACTATGACATCCCCCGTATCTTCCTTATTATAAACTTTTAGATATTAGGTATGTTTGGTTCAATCTTAATATTTTGGCATAAGGAATCTGTGGTTTTTCTGTGTACCATTCATTAGCGGACACCTTGTATACAAAGTTTTTAAAATGGTTTTTGACTTACGGAACCATGGAAAATGTTTTGCTCTGCCAGGTACCTAATCATCCTGTCGTCGCTTTGATAATTTTTAATTTTCAATATTTAAACCACATTTATGTTTTTGTTTTAAGTTATGCCTATTAAAATAATCCAATAAATTTTGTTTACAACATACAGTTCCTTTTGTTTTCTCCTTAATTCTACGCCACTGATCTGCCGAAAATGGCCCGACTTGACGTCACAGCCGCGCTAGCCAATATGGCGAATGTCGTGACCTTATGTCATCAATCGACTTTGGCGAAACCCTTTTAAAAAACGAAATTTTTGACAGAACCTCAAAATTAAAAATGAAAGAAAGTTACGGCATTCTTTAATTACACTTGGGTAATCATTGTAAAATGAATATTATTATGTTATACAGCGTGTCTTCGGAAGTTTTTACTTTTAATTACTAACATTACAAAAAAGATGCCTCTTCATAAAAAGTCCTGCTTGATACGAAAATGCATTTCCACAAGAACGGTCCTTCACTATGTACACTATGTACAGGGTGACCTAAAAAAGGCTTGTTTCCAAATAAAAACAGGGTATTTTCCAACTATATTACGAAACCTAAAAGGGCGATTTCTTATGTCATTTTATGAAGAAAAGTTTTTATCAACATTTCTCCAGAGTTGCTTTATTATTGAAATATAGGGTGTTATTTTTTTAATTTGGTATTCTATAAATATCTTAAATACGAAGGGATACGAGAAAAATGTATGATACGTAAAAGTTGTATTTTTAGGTGCTTCATAGGAAAAAGTATAAAACTGCATCAAAAGCCAGTGGTGTACATTTTTTCTCAATAATATTGGCTCTGGTGCCCACTCAGACGCCACTGGACCCAATAAAGCCAATCTACTTACAGCTTTACAAATACTTTATTTCATCCAATAAACGTATTAAATTTTAACCAAATCGGTTTAAAGGGACTTAAGATATTTATAAAATACCGACTTTTTAAGAATTTTGACGCCCTGTATCTCAGAAACGAAGCAACTCCGGACATATGTTTATAGGAATTTTTCTTCATAAAATATCATAAGATATTACTTTTTAAAATTTCGTACCGTAGTTAGAAAGCGCCCTGTATAATAATTCTAGAAAGTTTATCAATAAAAAATTACATAATATAAATTTTTATACCGTAACAATAAAACCAAAAAATAAAATAAAAAGTATGTAATAAAATTTAAAAAAGATAGTAAATCAAAAGAAAACACTTTAAAATAGTAAGTATTTAAGGGACACTTACACTCGATTTTCAGATCCAAAACATAGGGAGAAATATTTTAAAGGAGTTAAATGTCAAAAAAAACTATTAAATATATATAATTTTTTTTATTAACACGTCTTTAAAACTTTTAATAAGGCAACTCCCTGATTTCATATAGTTTTTTAGGTAACTACAAATTTAAAAGGTTTTAAACGAAATGTTTACAGCTCCTAACAGTGTACTTGAATAACCCTCCTTCTTGACTAGCCATCACCAATTAATTACACAACACACACTAATTAGGTAATGAATACACTTAATTATGTCTACTAAAAACTCTTTTCTTTAAAAACGAAATTAAAAAGCTAGAAAGTAACGTAGAAAACAATTGCACAAAGCGGCCAAACAAAACCAAGGTTGCCTCATCTGTCAAATTGTCAAATCTTGTATTTCGGCTAAGCGGGAAATTTAAATTTATCACCTTCGGTCGAAATCGTCGAAATTAACCTAGCTAATTTTACCATCATTTTATTTTTATTCTCTCAAAAATACATAATTAACATTTTGTTTGACTTAATTTTTATTTGCATGATTTGTATCAATAAAATGTTAGGAAAAGGCCATTTCCTTTAAATTATGTAAAAAAACATAAAATAATGTTGTTTAGCCGCCATTATAAATAAAACAGATCAAAAAAATTGCTCGAATGTTAGTTAAATATCAATGTTAATAATATGGTTTGAAAAGTATAAATATGTGTTGAAGGTTTGCCTTTAAAAATCCAATATTTATTTGCCTGCAACAAAAAGGCATGCTTTATTTAATCAGGATTAGTATGCCGCCATTTTTGTATGCTTGCCGGCAATTTGCCTGCATGTAAAATTTATTGGTAATTGAGTGTTTATTTAGGGTTAACTTTTTATGCGTATTAGATGTTGGCATAATATTGCCACCAATTGCCAATGCTTTACCATCAATGCCAATATGAAAATGTACATTGCCGGCAAATTGTGTTTGCTGGGATCCTGTTTCACATAAATAAGTTGTTGGGAACAGAAAAACATTTAAGGCCATTGTGGAAAAGATATTCATCACTGATTCTGCACAAAAAATCGTTGAGTGGCGTTGTTTTGAACAGTAACTCCAATGCTGGTGTCTGATCACATTCTAAAAACGATTCATATATCTTGTTTGACATACTTTGAGGCTTTTGCATATTAGGCAAAAAAAAGGTTTTAAGGCCATGAATTTATTTTAATTTTTGTTTCCTGTTCTTTCGTAAAAACGTCTCAAAAGATGCGCGCATTTCGGTGAAATATTGGACCAATTCTTCAATCATATCATCTCAAAAACGTTTTTGAATCATTAGCGATAAAAACTCGATGAGTGATGTGCTTTCGATTTCTCTTACCAAAACAAATAATCCAAAAATCTAATTTTCTTTTAAAGGCGGTCATTTTGTTTCAAGTTTGGAACACTGTTGTCTGTTTACCTTGTAATCATAAATTAAAGTCGTTTACTTTTTGAAAGATATATGCCACGAAAGACAGCCGAAACAACCATATTATACAGGGTGTTATTTAATAAGTGTCCGATATTTCAGAGAGTGATTTTTCAAGTATTTTTAAGGTAAAAAGTTCCTATGAACGTGTGGTCTAAGATGCTTCGCTTTCAAGATACAGGGTGTCAAAGTTTTATTTTTATTTATGTTTTTCTGCATAATTTCCTAAATAATGCCGATTTCCGAACGAAAATTGGTACCTGGGGGTTTTTTGACATGAGATATTTGAATTTGTTCTTAATTTAGCTCTTACTTGTAGAGGGCGCTAGCCACATGTATATTCTCACTTTCAAAGGCTCATGACTTTTTGTACAACCCTGTATTTTCATTTTTGTTAAAAGAAATGGATTCCTTAGTCATTTTTACGTAAAAAGGTACTCTTATTAGATGACGCTAGGAGCAACCGTTTTCGAAATATTTTAGTTTAAAATAATCGATGCATACGCTTGGTAATAAATATGCTAAGTAAAGACCGCCGAAAATAACGGTTTTATCCAGTAGCCTAGTCAATGCATTTTGTTTGTGTTGTCATGTAAAAATTCAGACATAAAACAATTTTGACGTACTTTGACGTACAGTTGAGTAGTAGGTAATAAATATTAGTGAGTTTTTTAAAATGGTAAATTTTACCAATGCTGAGTATGCTGACATGCATTTTACATACGGATTTGCTAATGGAAATGCTTATGAAGCTAAACGTTTGTATCAGGAGCGTTATCCGAATCGCATAGTTCCAACTCCAAAAACTTTTCAAGAATCCACGGTCGGTTAAGAGAAACAGGAACATTTGAGAAAGCTAGTCACCTGTCAGGTGCAGTTCGAACGGTAAGAACCCCAGATATCGAAGATGCAGTCCTTAATATGGTAGAAGAACAGCCGGATACAAGCACCAAAGTAGCGTTTACGTTAAATATTTCTCATTTTCTGGTATGGAAAATTTTAGTGGATAATTTATTATATCCCTATCATGCTCAAAGAGTTCAGGCACTGCTACCTCGTGACTTTCCCTTACGTATAAATTTCTGTCGTTGGTTTCTCCAATGCCTTATTCAAAACCCTTTGTTTCAAAACCTTATCCTGTTTACCGACGAAGCAAATTTCTCACGTAACGCTATACGTAATTTTCATAATAATCATATGTGGTCAAATGAAAACCCACATGCAATACAGGAATCACATATTCAAGAACAGTTCTCTGTTAACGTGTGGGCAGGAATCCTGGGAGATAATTTGATAGGTCCATTTTTCCTTCCGGGAAGATTAAATGGCGAGATATATTGTCGTTTTCTTGAAGAGAATTTGCCTATTTTACTGGGAAATGTGCCACTTAGACTAAGGAATGAGATGTGGTTTATGCATGACGGTGCCCCTGAACATTTTAGCATCCAAGCGCGAGAGTTTTTAAATCAAAATTTCAATAATCGTTGGATAGGTAGGGGAGGGACTCAACCATGGCCTCCTAGGTCGCCAGACCTTAATAGTTTGGATTATTTCCTTTGGGGACATCTAAAAACATTAGTTTACCAAACACCTATTCAAAATGAAGAAGAACTGAGAAATCGAATAATGGACTCTTGTAGAACGATTGAAAATACTCCAGGAATTTTCCAGAGGGTACGCGAATCAATGAGGAGAAGATTGGATGCGTGCCTACAGGCAGGGGTGGGCATTTCCAACATTTATTGTGATTTTGATCTGGTTTTTCATCCTGTTTTTATTTAGTGTTCGTCTGTTTTTTTTAATATTTCATATTGATTAAAAAAGTTAATTTACAAAATTGTTTCATTTTTTTCAAAACACATGCATCGATTACAAACCAAACCAAACCAAACCAAAATATTTCGAAAACGATTGCTCCTAGCGTCATCTAATAAGAGTACCTTTTTTACGTAAAAATGACTAAGGAATCCATTTCTTTTAACAAAAATGTAAATACAGGGTTGTACAAAAAGTCATGAGCCTTTGAAAGTGAGAATATACATGTGGCTAGCGCCCTCTACAAGTAAGAGCTAAATTAAGAACAAATTCAAATTTCTCATGTCAAAAAACCCCCAGGTATTAATTTTCGTTCGAAAATCGGCATTATTTAGAAAATTATGCAGAAAAAACATAAATAAAAATAAAACTTTGACACCCTGTATCTTGAAAGCGAAGCATTTTAGACCACACGTTCATAGGAACTTTTTACCTTAAAAATACTTGAAAAATCACTCTCTGAAATATCGGACACTTATTAAATAACACCCTGTATATACAGGGTGTTCATTTGAAAACTTTCCACTCAAGTTATCTTCGAAACGAGACAGATTTGAGAAAATCGCCGAAACACGTCAAGATATTTATTGAGGGGGAACGTTTTTACAAAAAATTGGACGGCGCCCCTTTAACCCCTTAACCACCAGGGCCACCACCTCAAAATTCTTAAATGAGAAGGCGGGTCGAGTGATACATCATTTTAAAGCTCCTGACGAGTACTTTATAACCCTAGAATATGAAGTCAATATCTTCACCTATTACAAAATGGTGGTACTTTAAAAATTAACTAAATACCTGATTTGGATGGCCATATTTCCGAAACTAATAAAGTTAGATGTACCTAATGTAGTGTTTTCTTAAAGCTCTTTAAAGGTCTTTTTAATGCTGATACTGGTAGTAATATACAGGGTAGAAGAAAAAGTACATATTTTTTTATTTAAGAACCCTGTATATTATTTTACCATTAAAAAGATATTTAAATGAGCTTTAAGAAAATACCACATTAAGTACATCTAACTTTATTAGTTTCGGAAATATGACCATCCAAATCAGGTATTTAGGTAATTTTTAAAAATAATCTTTTTTTGTAAAGAAATAAATCCCGTCAGAGCCTTCAGTTCAGCATACACACGATCGCTTTAACTCGCGAGCTGTCTTTAAGGTAGGCTCGAAGGCATAACTGACAATGTGTATGCCCATTTCATAATAGGTTTAGGCATTTGACGTCTCGTCAACCTTCACATTGCGTGCATAAAATACACATTATTGGCAACTTGTATCAAAAATAGCTCTGTGTTTGTCTTAATACCCTATTTTTTGTCGATAATTATACAATGTTTTGTTTACAATTTTCGTTTAAAACTTAACAAACCGGAAAATCGAAATGTGTAAACACGCCTTTATTATGTTACTTTCAAAACTCTGTAATAAATTGCTAATTTTAAGTATTAATGTTTGAAATAATTTTAATTTATTTCAGTAACTAGGTCAGTTCTATAAATTTGTATTTATCTTACTTGTACTTTTCGTTTGTGTGATTTTAGATATTTTATTTAATGTGAATGATACAACACATATTTTATAAACTTCAAAGAAATAATAATTCGGCGAAAACAAACAACTGACAATTACATTTTATGATATAAAAGTTCCTTTGTAGGAGAGCCGAACGCCCCCCTGCGGGCGGCAATGATGCCAATTGCCTCCTCTCCCCCTAGTATCCCAAAAAGACCTCTTAAAGATTTGTTGTTTGCTGAAGGTGGCGCCTAGGCCGCTTTGTTTACTGTACTGCCGTGGTTTGTAAGCAATAGCTTTGTTCGCGGGTCTATAATGAACCGATTCTGAACCAGAACCGAACTGGTTTAGAATTGTTTTAAAGCGCATGACTAGTTATTTATTAGTTTGGAATTTTTATTTACCGCGAACGATTTTCTATACAGCTGGGGTGTATTCTAACCTAGCCTTTTGGTTAGGATTTTTCATGGTTAAATTGGATACTACACAAAAAAAATTAAATTCAAACAACAAGAAATGGTAAAATCTTGTAATATTTTTTAATTAAATCTTTATTTATTTTACTGCATACATACATTCATACGGAATACAATTAAAAATCCTTTGTTTATATACGCTCAGAATCACAAAATTATAAAAAAATATTCAACAGGTATAAAAACCCGCATAAAAAGTGGCAGAAACAAATAAACTGTAATACAACGGTTTATTTCTGTACCACTAAAACAGAAAATAGCTGACCATGTCGACAATGCGCATGAAATTCCGAACTGAACTTTTAGTTCCAACAAAAATCCCAGGCCTGCTAATCAGGTTACGAACCGGTAACGAACTGATTCCATTGTAACCCGCGAACACAGAACTGTTACTAAAAATTCAGGTTTTATTAACCGCGAACGCTGCTTTTTTCACTGCGCATGCGAATAGTCCCAGAACCGGTTCAAAATCGAACCCGCGAACAAAGCTAATATTACACGTTAGATTTTTTACTGTCCCTATTTTAAAATTATGAGGTTCTAGGGATCATTGACCATAGGAGAAAAAAATTATATAGAGGGTGTCTTTTAATAACGTTGTAAACAAACGTAAAAAAATATATGATGTAAATCACTGAAAGCGTTGTCTATGAATCTATCTATCTATCTATATTTTTAACTTATCCACTAAAAATCAAAATTTTAAATACATTTTTCGAAATGGCTTTCAAAAATTTGCTATGTAGGATTATTTTTTATTAAGTATCGTAGCGGGAAACTCAAGGAAAACCAATATTTTGAAATGCCGTTTCAGTCTAAAACTATTATAGTATCTTTGTAAAAATTTACGCCAAAAATTACATTGAAGATATGCTCTATATTGGTTAGGCGGATTCATCTATTGGATAGTCTTTTGTTGGGTACACGCCTGGAACGAATGGGACCGCTTCGGTCCTGGTCCCGGGGTATACGAGCTGACACATATGTCAAACTATTTTCAGTTTGCGATTTTAAAAATTTAATCATTTCTAATTTAAATATTAGTTAATTTTTTATTTTTATTTTTTTAACTTCATTTTTAACTTGACAACGGTGGCAGACTTGCCACCGAAACGTCGTTTTTTAATTAGAATTTTTGGGTATTTTGGGGGTTTTTGGTTTATTTTGTTTCAGGCGACCGGCAAGTTCATAGAGGTCAATAGAGCTGAACAGGGTCAGCTCGTATACCCGGGACCAGGACCGAAGCAGTCCCATTCTTTCCAGGCGTGTACCTAACAAAAAGACCATCCAAAAAATTACATGTTATAGTAGGGAAGCTACCGATGCTAAATGGGGATTTACTCGATCGTTATAGAGACCTATTTGGTTGTAAAGCTTTGATGATAAGAAGAAAGAATATAATATAATGTATACCTATTTATCGGTGGGGGGAGGGTGGGGGAACCGGCTATAGATTTTTAAATATGTCAAAAAAATACTGGTATTATTTTGGCTTGTGGAAATCGTTCGGATCGTATCGGATTTTATGTTTTTTAAATTATTTTCTTTAAAATCAAAAAATAACCAGGCTCGAGAATGTCAAAATGACGTATTTTTTGTAGCGCTCCGCTTTCTTTACGTCACTCTCAAATTGCCAGATTAGTGGAATATACACAGTTTAGCATGTAATTAACTCACCCTCTCTTATGGTAGGTTTAATACATCTGACTTCACTTTTTAACAATTAAAAGTGAAAAATAAAGTAATGTTTTGGTGTTAATTATTTTAAAATAATTCTGACAAAAAATATAATATTTAGTAATAAATTACCTTCCATTGTAAGAACTACTAATAGGTATACCAGAAATTAAGTTAACTTTGGACACCTGTTTACTGAATTGCATTGATTGCATTAACAAACAACAATACGTCAATTATGGTGGGTTTTTAAATTAGGTAAGTAAAGTATGTATCTAAAATAAACTAAATGGCTGACTTACTTATAAGTAGTTCCTAAAATGTAAGGTATTTAATTCCATGTTATTTTATGTTTTGTCACTTTGACAGTGATAGAGTTATTTAAAAATAATTAGAACCAAAATACTATTTTCTTTTTTTCTTTCTTCACTTTTAGTCGTTAATAAGTATATTAACATACTGCTGATATCTCAAAAACCAGCAATAATTGACGTATAGTGTGCTATATATTTTTGATGCAGGATTTATTATAAAGTCAATTTTTTTTAAATATATGGGGTGTTCTATTTAAAAAGTCCAACTTGACAATAAAAATTATGTTTTTGAGACACCTTGCATATTAACTAGTACTGTCAGGAAAAAAAGTGTATTCAAATAAACATATTTATTCCAAGTTTATTTTTGTATCTTGTACAGGGGAAGTAATTTGCTGTGTAAATAGAGTGGAGACGCCCTGTATATATAATTATATTTGTTTAATATATATTTTTTTACCAGAATGATTATCTAATTTATAAAGGAAATGCATGCTTTCTAAATTAAGATCTGGAAAATGTTTTGGTTCTAATGATGCATAAAATTTTTGGCGAGGACTAATAAATTGGGGGCCTAAGGTATGTTAAATACGTCTTTGATTCTATCTTTATAATTAAGAGCAACTAGACAATAAAGACTATTGAAACACAGAGACTAGCAATCTTTAAAACAACTTTTTTTTATGAAAACATCTTATACACTTATGCGTTTATTTCATTTAAAAAATAAATTGGATGTGCGTTTTCATTTATAATTAATTAATCTTTTTTATTTATTCCAAAGTAGGGGTACAAACAGATAATTGTTTAGTCCTAGTAAGTGATAAAAAATAGTGCCGTTAAACGCGTGCAGTCAACTCTTTGAAATTCAATTGGAAATATTGAGCCAGCCAGGGATGGCGAACCAATGGCATGCGTGCCACAAATGGGCCGCGTGCAGTTTGGGCACGCGAGGGAGTTGACGTTTGTTTTTCTTTTTCTTATGCAGTTGGCGGAAGGGGCAAAGGACGCAAGTTTTAAGTAAAAGATTTTTTTTTTTATTTTTTTTTGCTCTTTAACTTTTTACTGACTCACTCTGAAAAGTATACAGATGACCTTTTTTGCTTTTAAAAATTGTTACTGACTTAAAAGTGTTGCATGGCACGCGTAGGACATCATTCAACATGTTTGTACAAAAATGGCACGTCGACACGTAAGGTTCGCCATCGCTGAGCTAGCATGACATGGATACATACGTCTTAGCAGGCTCTATTGCTTATGTTTGCTTAACCACCTCATAATTAAAATATCCAACCAAATTTCTTACACACATAATTAAATGTTTTGCAATAATACATAGTAATAAAATTTTGGCCATATTAGAAGTAACACAAGGATATACTTAGATAATAGAAAAAGTCCTTATCTGATATTAAAAATTAAACCTTTTAGTAGGAAAGATAGTAAACCCTTCGAGTAACGTTGGGCCTGTAAGGCTACAAATTTGTAAAGTGATGAGTCATAAAAGCTAAGTACGACAATCATCACCTGGTAGGCATCAGCCCTGCACAGCATCACCCTGTATATTTATGAAAGTTTAAAAATATAAAAAGGTGTAGCTGTAAGCTGGAAATTTTTCTAGGATTAAGTTCATTCATAGTAACACACACACACAGGCGTTTTTGATGAGCACAAGTACCTGCCAGGCGAAGTAAAGGTGTTGCTGATTTGGATGGCCATATTTCCAAAACTAATAAAGTTAGATGTACCTAATATGGCGTTTTCTTAAAGCGTTTTTTAGATCTTTTTAATGGTAATATGCCTCGTTTTTTCACCCTGTATATTATCACCAGTATCACCGTTAAAAAGATCTTAAAAAAACTTTAAGAAAACACCACATTAGGTACACCTAACTTTATTAGTTTTGGAAATGTGACCATCCAAATCAGGCACACCTTTCAGTTCGCCTGACAGGTACTTGTGCTTATCGAAAATTACTGTCAATTTGTTTTCAAACCTTACTATGAATGAACTAAATCCCAGAAAAATTTCAAGCTTACAGCCCAAGATTAATTATTTTTTTAACTTTCCAAAATATACAGGGTGATGATGTGCAGGGCTGATGCTTGCCAGGTGATGGTTGTCGTACTTAGCATGCTATGACCCATCTCGATACAAATTTCTAGCCTTATAGGCCCAACGTTACTCGAAGGGTTTACTAGCTCTGGGACTATTTAAAATAAAAACCCTCTTTTTTTTATTTTAATAGTCACATAGGCAAGTAACTTTTAAATAAAATTTAAGCAGGTTGTGTTTAAGAAGTGTCTTTTCAAAAGGAGAATATATTTAATTTTAATTTTTGTTTTAAATTTTTGTGCAATGTGTATTTAAATATGATATATTATTCATATTTAAATGCACAAATTCTTCACCTTATATTGACACAAAACGACATATGAAAGACACACATGTGACGAATTTGTGCATTTTAATTAATTTTGAACAAGAAATTTAAAACAAATTTAATGAATCCCCTTTCGATAATTTCATCCTCATTTGATCTTCTTTAAAATGGTGCTCACTATTTGGATTGTGAGCCCATTGTTGCATTTACTTTATTTTCTTTTATACCCTTTACTTTTACTTCTATCTTAATACTGATAATATCCACAATTTGACTGAATAATTTTGCTTCGAGGAATTATCCAGTATAATGTTTCCACTTACAACTCTTAACAGAGAAACTCGTATTGCCACGCGTAAGCATCCCTATTCGGTTCAATTGAACAGATTCCAAACTTCTCACCACTTTATTCGTTCTTTTATACCCAAACTTGATAAGATGCAGAACCATCTGCACGTGGACGTCTTATCTTCCCCGCCAAATTTTCAAGTATTTAAGTCCCGTGTTTACAAACTCCCCCTAAAGGTGGGTCCAGACTTAAACATTTTAGCCCGAACGAACAGAACGAACTGAACGCGCAGAGCAGAATTTTCAGAGTCTGGACCTGTGTCCGAGCCGAATTGAACGCGCCAAACGTTTTCCGTAGCTTGTCTCTCTCTTTCTCTCTCTATTTTTTTCTTGGTTTTGGTCCCTTCAGGTCCAATCCACCACTCTCCCCTTCCGGACTATGCTTTCCAGAGCTTCGTCGGCGGAAAATCTGGATAATCGAGCTCGTAGCTGACAAAAATTCCAAAAGAAAACAAACAATTCAACAATCGATGCAATGCATAAATTGTCGGCTGTCAAACCAAGATCTGCTACTGGTGTTACGTATAACCTTCACTTTCACTACTGACAGTTCCATGGCACGCCACATCTATTTCCCGCCATTTGAGAAATACCTCGTGTTCACCACCAAACAGGATACCATCAGCTTATAGGAATCTTCGCTCACAGCGCTTAGATCCAGAAGAAAGATGCCGTCAATTTAGGTGTGATCTTTCCTTGATCCCCGAAGGTAAAAACGTTAGTACGACACCTCTAACCGCCACTCCAGGAAGAACTTTGGTAGTCCTCTACGCACGTCCGCATTGTCCGGAGGTCAAACAAAGGGTTCCGTAGCTTGTCGGTAAATCGAACTTGCTCAAAATTTATTGTTCGCCGAATTATTCAGTTGACGGGATATTAGAAAGTTCGAGTTGCTTGCCACCATTCGGGTCTTTTGATTTGTGTTATGTGGAGGTAAATTAAGGTTTATAAAATATAACTTGAAATGGAGTGGGACATGGAAAAGTGTTTTAAAATTAATTGACACTTATGAGCAATACCCTGTGTTGTGGAATCCCAAACATGGGTTGTATTATAACAAAATCAAAAAGCATGACGCCTGGGAGAGTATTAGTGAAATAATGCAATGTTGTAATGAAGAGGTTAAAAGAAAATGCTACTACTTTCTCAGAATGCATGACTTCTACATGCAATTATCTCCTTTTATTTTTCTCAGAAATACCGTTTCTTCTTTTTGTGGAAAAAAAAAAGAGCAAATACCTACACTACAAATACTTCAGAACACATTCTGGAGCCCCGAGGAAGATAGGAAACTAACAACTGAATTTGAGAAGGCATCTTTTTTCTGAAATTAGGCGCTGTGAGTGAAGATTCCTATAACCTGATGTTTCCTGTTTGGCGTGCTGCACGAGGTGTTTTCCAGTGGCGGAAAATGGAGGCGGGCGTTGCGTGGAGGGGAAGGTCAGCACTGAAAGAAACCGGTTATGCGCAATACCAGTAGCGGTTCCAGGAAAGATGGCCGAAATTCATGCCACTTCATAATTTCAAGATTAAATAAATAGTGAAAGAATCCGGAATTTCTGGGAGCTACGAAGCTTGACTATCCAGATTTTCCCCCGAATCTGCTGGTAAATTGAACCGAAAGGGACCAGAGCCAAGAATAAATAAACCAGCCAATCAACTCCCCCAACCTTGTTTAAGACACCCATGGCACCATAGTATTCAAGTTTTTAACCTTCATGGATTATCCAAAAATTAAAAAATAAAAATAAGAAGAAAGTAAATGTGTGGGAATTACTACTCTTTTAATTTTCACCATCTAAGCATTACTCGTCTAATTTTTCTACGCCAATTTTCCGATGTCATCGAAGCAAACTCCCGATTGTCCTAAATAGTATTTTGTTTAAATTGTTCAGTTATTTTTGTTTAGTTAGAGTGCGTGCTCAGTATTAAATTTCAAAGGTGAGGACATGGCTTTGCCTTCATTTAGATGTTACTTAGTTTTTGTTATGTAATGATTTTTCCTTTTTTTTTATAAATTGTTTTGTTTTTTAACATGCACCTTTCGTATTTATTTATATTTTCGCTTATCTTATTTCTGTTAAACTTCCAGTATAGTCTTTTAAATATACAGGGTAATTTAAAATATGTGTACAATATTTTACTACAACAAAATTCTGACGTCAAAATGGGTCGTTTGAAGTCAACAGCTTAATTTGCTTTGTTTATCCGCTAGAGAAAGCAACAATAATTTTAGTACTTTTATTTCTAAATTTGTTTAAAAATTATTTTAGTGTTTTTTTAATACAGGGTTTTTCCTACCTGCGGTACGAAACTTAAGTGATTTTTAGGTCTTTCAATGAAAAAAGATTTTTATGAACATATGTCAGAACTTTGTTCATTTCTGAGATACAGGACCTTACATTTTTTTAAAGTGAATATTTTTGAATATTTAATAAAATTTTGAATGCTATTTTATGCTGTTTATGGATACCATTTAGTATCACCTAAAGTATCTTCAATTTTTTTCCTCGAAAACAAAAGCAAGATACAGAAGAAAATACAAACTAAAGAGTTAAATTTTTAATTGCAATATAGAAAAAAATATAAAAACTTTGTAAGAAAAGTCAGTGGCATACTTTTTTTCTCAATAATATTGTCTGTAGTTCTCACTGAGACGCCACTGGACCCAATAATCTTAATAGGCAAAGCTCCACAAGCGCCTTATTATATTAAATAAATGTACAAATCTTTATCCAAATCGGTTATTTGCGTTTTTAGGATAATAAAGAAAACCTACTTTTTAAAAAACTTTAACGTCTTGAATCTCAGAAAGGAAGCAAGTCCGGACATATCTTTATGGGAATTTTTTTTACAAAAATACATAAGAAATCACCCTCTTAAGTTTCGTACCGTAGTTAGGAAACCCTGTATTAGGTACTATTACTACAATTATTTTTACAAGTTTTTGTTTCTTTTTCATATTTTTTGATCCCTTGTGATATTTTTTTTGTTTAATAAAAAAGCACTCAGTATACACTCGTGCCACTTTCTAAAGCAACAACACAATCCGAGTCGTCATCCTATCCGGAATGCTAGTGTTCAACACACTAAAAAGTCAATATGAACGTGTCAAACTGGCACGACGTGTATATTAACTTATTTATTGTTTAATATATTTCTGATCTAATTCCACCATACTACTATTTCAAATTCTAATTTAAAATATTTTTATATACAGTTAACCGCCAACAAGTTGGACACATATAAATACAATATATTATAATTAAATATATAAAAATAAAAAATTAAAAATATTTCTTGGCAATCACCTGGAAAGGGTATTTAGAATTTAATTTTATGTATATTTTGGTAGCAAAATGCATGCAGAGTCTCTCATACCAGTGGGTACACCCAAAAAACGATCGTCCCCAAGACCTCGTGCACAGGAACATGAGGAAACTGGCACGGCCATTGTCGAGCACAATCGAACTGTAGACGTTGCAGGAACTAATAGCAACAATAGCAACGCTACTGTTGCTTCTGGAAGCGAGGAAAATAAGCGCACTCCAATGTTAATACGAGGGTAATTATCCATGGTATATTAAATTGTTGAAATTTCATGAGCACAAAACCTAATCATAAACTTTTTGATTTGTAATGAGGAAAGTTAATAAATCCAAAGATGTTATTATAGAGTGGGTCCCAGAATATGTGTACAATCTCCCAGATTAATATAGAACACATAAATACAGGGTGTTCATTTGAAAACTTTCCACTCAAGTTATCTTCGAAACGAGACAGATTTGAGAAAATCGCCGAAACACGTCAAGATATTTATTGAGGGGAACGTTTTTTACAAAGAATTGGACGGCGCCCCTTTAACCCCTTCACCGGGGCCACCACCCCAAAATTCCTAAATGAGAAGGCGGGTCGAGTGATACATCATTTTAAAGCTCCTGACGAGTACTTCTTATAACCCTGGAATATGCAAGTCAATATCTTCACCTATTACAAAATGGCGGTACTTTAAAAATTACCTAAATACCTGATTTGGATGGCCATATTTCCAGAAACTAATAAAGTTAGATGTACCTAATGTGGTGTTTTCTTAAAGCTCTTTTAAAGGTCTTTTAATGGTGATACTGGTAGTAATATACAGGGTAGAAGAAAAAGTACATATTTTTTTTATTTAAGAACCCTGTATATTATTTTACCATTAAAAAGATCTTTAAATGAGCTTTAAGAAAATACCACATTAAGTACATCTAACTTTATTAGTTTCGGAAATATGACCATCCAAATCAGGTATTTAGGTAATTTTAAAGTACCGCCATTTTGTAATGGGTAAAGATATTGACCTCATATTCTAGGGTTATAAAGTACTCGTCAGGAGCTTTAAAATGATGTATCACTCGACCCGCCTTCTCATTTAAGAATTTTGGGGTGGTGGCCCTGGTGGTTAAGGGGTTAAAGGGGCGCCGTCCAATTTTTTGTAAAACGTTCCCCTCAATAAATATCTTGACGTGTTTCGGCGATTTTTTCAAATCTGTCTCGTTTCGAAGATAACTTGAGTGGAAAGCTTTCAAATAAACACCCTGTATAATTTGACGAGTTCTTATTTACAGAGATATGTCAAGCCCCTCTTTATAGAGATATGGGCCCTTAAAGGAAACCGCTGGAAATCGATTTCTCTTGAATATTTTTTATAGTATCCATTAGGTATAATGAAATACTTTTTAATATAATAATACCACTGATCTCGATGGATTGCCAATGTTATTACCTTTGCGAAACAAAAGTTACATTTCATGGGCGAAAAACGGGTTTGTGCGCAACCAAGTCGAGGGTAAAGGCACCTGGCGCCAAACAGACTATCCGCATTATCGGAAAGAATTTGTCGACGGCGTCCTGGTTTTCTGTTCGGAGTACGGTAGCTAATGAGCGTCACGGTCAGACCGTGGACGGAGGGTACAGGGTGCCGGTGTTTGTATTTGGCCACGGCTTTTAAGTGCGCATGTTCGTTTACCCATCCATTTGTTTACTGCGCGAGGTCGCAAAAATCCGAAAAATGCTTTTTGCCACTGCGGATCTAAATGTAGGTTATCTATGGATAATACTAGTTAGGACTCCTTAAAAGGGTGTGTTTGTAAAACATTTGCAATCATTACGTCACCAGGGGTGAACGTACCCTTACACAAAGTACTAACTATTTTGACATCCAGTATAATAAAGCAATAAAAATATTATTTTTAAATGGCTTAAACTCCTAGTTATAAAAAAGGGGATCCCGTCCGATATATATAAATTAAAGAGTTGAAAAAACAACTTTTTGCATAGATGGGGTTGTATTTAATAATTTTTTTGTACGACAGGGCGTAAAATACAATTTTACGCCCCCATTTGAGGGCATAAATTGCACTTTTACGCCCTAGGGCAAAATATTATCAAAAACGCCCGCATTTATAAATGAGGGCGTAAAATAGCATTTTTACGCCCTAGGGCAAAAAAGTATCAAAATCGCCCGCATTTATAAATTTATAAAACAATAATAAAATTAAATAATGCCCCATTTTTTTGGTAAAATAACAGTTTTTTAATTAAACATAAGTATGTTAAAAGTATACTGATTACAATTTAAAACATTAAAAGCTAGGAAATTTTCTCCTAACTACAGAGAATGCTTGTATATTAATTTCAGTCGTACAAAAATATTGTTTGAACCTTTGGCGTAAAGCACTTTTACGCCCATAGCTGATTTTTGCCCTCGCGGGCAACAACTTTCAGCCGCAGGCGTAAAAGTGCTATTTTACGCCCTTGGTACAAAAATAACTATTTTTGTGGGTTCGACATAGGCTTCCTCTTATGTTAAACATTCTCTAGCATTATGGAAAATTATGGGACTTATGTCATATATTATAGATTCTTAGTACAAATTGCAACGGGATAACCTATAGTTTTAGATGTCTCCACCAAATAAAAACTTGAATATGTCGAAAACACTTCAATTTATCAATATTAAACAATGAACCTTTTTTTAGCTAAGGATTTAAGCAACACAAAAATATGTTTTTTCTTCCTTTATTATAATTGTTTAGTACTATTGGGTAAGGGTTAGCCTGCCCCTGTCGAATAAATAAAGGCAAATATTTTACAAAAACCAGTGCCGTATTATCCATAAGGCTGACAAGGCTACAGCCTAGGGCGCCAAGAAAAAATAGGCGCCAGACAGGGGAGTAATAGGCGCTAGGCAGGGAAGTTTCGAAAAAGTTTAGGTCGGGTGGGGATTAGAACTAATTTTTCTGCGGGGATATAAATAAAATAGACGCGAAAAGGAGAGAAGGACCTTTTTTAGACTGAAATGGAGTTAAAGTCCTGATAAACTAGTATTTATTATACTAAGAAATGCTTAATTATACCAAAGTCTACGTAATATAATATATAGTATATTTATTAAACTATTATTATACCATATACTATAAAAGTAACTTAAGAATGGCCGATTTTAAGCGGGGTCTTTTAAGGGCACATATCTATGTAAAGAGGAGCTTTGAAAAAAAAATATATAAAAACCTGTCATAATATTTTTATGTCTTCTATACAAATCCGAGAGATCGACAACATATTTTGGCTAACCCTGTATATTGTGACAATAATTAAAACAACTGAACCTTTTACCACTGTGTTAGACCTACCAATTTTCAATTAATTTTAAAAGATTCAGGTTCTTCAAGAAAAAATACAAGAATGGGTATTTTACATTTGATTTTGTTTTTAAAACAAATTATTTTATCTAATGCTGTAAGCCTCTCGCACCCCACCATGCCCCTCCAACAAAATTTAAGATAAATCACAGTCCTTATGACCTGTATCTTTGTTTTTGTAGCCGTGGTGTACACCAAGTCATCCCTGTAGAAGCTACAAGGGATGTACTAGCTGGACGAGTAGCCTTCTACCTTGTAGATGATAAGGACGGAGTTATTTATTTTCCGCCAAAACATATATTTGCAGCTCTTAAGTTAGACAGAGAGCATGTTGAGAAATTTGAGGATTATAGTTGCCTGGGGCTCACCAAAGGACTTTTGAACAACGTCCCAGGAGAAGGCAGGGAATGGGGTATAGAAGGAAGTATATTTCACCGGAGTTGATTCATAGAGGAGTTTATGTAAGTTGACATGCAACAAAGACATAATATTTCAATACGGTTTGGACAGACCCTGAACCCACTTTGTTCCTTCTTTTATTCCTAGAGTTTCTAGAATGTGGAACCTGCTGCCCGCGAAGGTCTTTCTTCCCCCAAATATTCAAGTATGTAAAATTGAAGAGGTAGTCCCACTGATCTCGATGGATTGCCAATGTTATAACCTGCGCAAAACAAAAGTTACATTTCATGGGCGAAAAACCGGTTTGTGCGCAAGCCAGTTGAGGGTAAACGCACCCGGGTTCCAACAAACTATCCGCATCGGTACGAAGTACGGTAGCTAATGAGCGTTACGATCAGACCGCGGACGAAGGGTACGGGCTGCCGGTGTTTGTATTTTGCCACGGCTTTTAAGTGCGCATGTTCGTCCACCCACTGCGCGAAGGTCGTAAAAATCCGAAAAATGCGTCTTGCCACTGCGGATCTAAATGTAGGTTATCTATGGGTAGTCCATCCCATATAACAATTTTTGCCGGCGTTGTACATTTAATTTACTGGCATTGTCAACACTCTTTAATGGCAAGGCATTGGCAAAAAGGTATCAATCAATGTAGGATAATGGCATTTATCATTAAATAAGTACTGCAAGTTTTATAAGTTGAATGTCCCAAAAGTTAAATAACATATTTAAAATGTTGTAATCGAAAAAAATAGGAAAAAAGGCAGGAAAACTTTATCAATAAAAAAAGACATAATATAAATTTTTACACCGTTACAATAAACCAAAAAAAAAAATAAAAAAATATGTAATAAAATTAAAAAAGATAGTAAATCAACAGAAAACACTTTAAAAATAGTAAGTATTTAAGGGACACTTACACTAAATTTTCAGATCCAAAACATAGGGAGAAATATTTTAAAGGAGTTAGATGTCAAAAAAAAACTATTAAATATATATATATATTTTTTTATTAACACGTCTTTAAAACTTTTAATAAGGCAACTCCCTGATTTCATATAATTTTTTTAGATAACTACAAATTTAAAAGGTTTTAAACAAAATGTTTACAGCTCCTAACAGTCTACTTGAATAACACGCCTTCTTGACTAGCCATCACCAATTAATTACCCAACACACACTAATTAGGTAATGAATACACTTATTTATGTCTTCTAAAAACTCTTTTCTTTAAAAAAGAAACTAAAAGCTAGAAACCCACGTAGAAAACATTTGCACAAAGCGGCGAAACAAAAGCAAGGTTGCCTCATCTGTCAAATTGTCAAATGTTGTATTTCGGCTAAGCGGGAAATTTGAATTTATCACCTTTGGTCGAAATCGTCGAAATTAACCTAGCTAATTTTACCATCATTTTATTTTTATTCTCTCAAAAATACATAATAAACATTTTGTTTGACTTAATTTTTATTTGCATGATTTGTATCAATAAAATGTTAGGAAAAGGCCATTTCCTTTAAATTATGTAAAAAAACATAAAATAATGTTGTTTAGCCGCCATTATAAATAAAACAGATCAAAAAAATTGCTCGAATGTTAGTTAAATACCAATGTTAATAATGTGGTTTAAAAGTATGAATTTGCGTTGAAGGTTTGCCTTCAAAAATCCAATATTTATTTGCATGCAACAAAAGGCATGTTTTATTTAATCAGGATTGGTATGCCGCCATTTTTGTATGCTTGCCGGCAATTCGCCTGCATGTAAAATTTATTGGCAATTGAGTGTTTATTTAGGGTTAACTTTTTAATGCGTATTAGATGTTGGCATAATATTGCCACCAATTGCCAATGCTTTACAATCAATGCCAATATGAAAAATGTATATTGCCGGCAAATAGTGTTTGCTGGGGTAGTGCTGTGGCGACGCAATGTAATTGAAAAATGAAACCAATCTTTCACTACTAAATGTCACATTTAGTAGTTGATAACTTAACTTTTACGGAATCCGCCGATTTTCTTTGTTTACTTGTGTGCTTGTCAGGTATTTTTATTAATATTGTTAGTTTAAAAGATAGTGCTATTCAAATTTATAACCTAAATTTATGTTTTTGCCTCTATGAACAGACGACTTTTTAGAAATTGCCCCAATCCGAAGTTCCGGATTTACGAAATTTTTGTTCACATGAGGACTAGGCGTTACCTACCTCGCTTAACACACCCAGGGTAACTTAGTATTCAGGCTTTTAGTCTTCGTGGATTGTCCAAAGATTAAAAAAAACAGTTTTCTAATTGATTTGTATGTCATTCTCTATAATATATAAAATCTTCCTCTACCTGGTGTCTCTAGAAAGCGCGGAGAAAATGTTCCCACAAATTCCTAAGGCTTAAATATGACTACTTAAGCCAACTAACCTTTGTCAAAGAATTGATGATTTCGAAGATAAAGGGTGTCCAAAATTTATTATGATTTTAGTTTAAAATTTTCGGTTAGGGAAGGTTTTGGGAGGTGAGAATTCGTATTTATCAAGCTATAAATTTTATTATAAACTCTAGAGGGCGTCACCTGCGGTTTCTTGCACAAATTAAACGAATAATTTTTTTGAGCCACCCTGACTGTAACATTGAGATAAAAATCTTATTCTTTAACATATTTTACATAAAAAAGGTATACTTGATTAAGGTTGATTTAGGCAGCCGTTTTTGCGATACCTGGATTTAAAAATTACTTCCTGTAAGGTCAGGTCTAAGCTATACAGAGTGTTTCAAAATTAGGTGTTAATCTTTTTAGAGCATAAATTTTTGGGTGATTTAAAAAAATGTTATAAACCCTTGATTAAAACGCCGTAACTTTTTAGGTACAGGGTGCTAAAGTGTTTAAAAATAAGGTTTTTCACCAAACCTCAACTAAACTATTGTTTCGAATTCGTCGTGTTCCGAATTCGACGTACTCCATATTTTCGTAATCCAGAATCGTCGTTATACAGTTAACTCCATAATAAAGTTAAAAACTAAATACAAATTGTAATGTAATCAGGGTTGAATTCAGATGTTTTTTCCGGGGTGAGCATAGTTTCCATATTCCGGGGATCCTCAAGTAATAAAAAAAAGTATTACTTTCAAAAAAGTTAAAAGATCAAAAAATCTTCAGGATGTAAACACTAAAACAACCGCTTACTTTATGCTTTTTATTGACGCTTTAGTTTATCTTTGTGCTAAATTGTATACAGTGTGGGCCAAATTAAACTTGCACACTTTTGAACTAATAATAACTTTTATCTGTTGCCCTTAACTTCTTTATTTTTATAGGGCTAATAGGTAGATATGTTTTCTCTGGGTTTGTCAATTTTGGTCACATGGATGTAGTCAGAACCAGACTTACGGGACTTTTACCAAAATGCTGCATTGAATCTGGTTACAAAAGAAATCGGATGAATCTACATTTGGGCTAATACGTTTAATCTTAAGTACTTTACTGTTAAGTTGTGTCAGCATCCAATTCAGAAACCATGGCAACCTCATATTTTTGATTTTCAAAGCACACTAAAAATAAGTTCCCTGTTAAAACTGAGAGAAAATGCCTGCTTTTTGGGGCGCATCATTTATTAAGAATAATCATAATTCCTGAATCCTAAAATTATTGACAGATTTGCTTTTAACTCAATTATAACCCATAGTTTGTCTACAAGAAAAACGTATTAGCTCAATTGTAGCTAAATCCGATTTCTTTTGAAACGAGGTTAAATGCATCATTTAGGAAAAAGTCCCGTAAGTCCTGTCTTGACTAAATC
This sequence comes from Listronotus bonariensis, assembly GCA_014170235.1. Classification (NCBI taxonomy): domain Eukaryota; kingdom Metazoa; phylum Arthropoda; class Insecta; order Coleoptera; family Curculionidae; genus Listronotus; species Listronotus bonariensis. The sequence goes on from JACEGR010005905.1 coordinate 24,895, forward strand.
TATTCGACCAAAATTAACAAACCTAGAGGAAACATATCTACCTAATAGCCCTGTAAAAATAAAATTGAAAGGCGCAACAGATAAAAAGTTATCATTACTTAAAAATTGTGCAAGTTTAATTTTCCCACCCTGTACAGGGTGGCTCGAATTCGACGCTCATCATTGGGATTTCGGAAACCGTAAGAGATGCAGGATCGGTTAAATGAAGGCAAAGTTGCGCAATTTGAGGCTCAATAAAATGCCGTTTTGCTTTTAAAAATTCCGAGTACTTCCGAAGAGATTCGAAAAAAACCGGAATTTTCAATTTTGGTTTCTATTGTTTCCTGGCTATATTTGTTAAGATAACTCAAAATGAAAAACACGTTTTCATGGCCACTTTTTCTGCTTTATAATTCAGTGTGATTAAATATTAAATCTGACGTTTCGGCTTCTGGCGACCATCATCAACTTAATTTTTTAAATCCTTTCATTACTTTTAAAATACTATAAATCGCCACTTTGATGTTTGCTGACGTTTCGTACAGATAATTCCATCACCAGAATATTGCATCTTTATTTAACCATAATACGGCCCTGAACTACATTTTTAGGTAAAAGGTAATAATTAATAGTTTAAAAAACTAAAAAAACACGCTTTTATATGCAACCGAACTAAAAATTAGAAAATAATTTTTCATTAAAAAAATATTGTCATTTCATAGTAAAAAGCGTGGGGTGCATTTTACTATTTTTTCATAACTTTTCCATCATAGATATTTGCAAATATAATAATTATAACATTTAATATATTTAGCACCCCACGCTTTTTACTATGAAATGACAATATTTTTTTTAATGAAAAATTATTTTCTAATTTTTAGTTCGGTTGCATATAAAAGCGTGTTTTTTAGTTTTTTTAAACTATTAATTATTTTTCATTTTTTAGTTTTTGCTACTCTTGACAAAATGGCGAAAAATTTTTTAATGAACAAGAGTAGCAAATTTTAAAATTTTTTCCAACAGATTGCAACTCACTAAAAAATTTCTTCTTCATTAAGTAGCAAAGTTTGAAATTTTGCCAACAGATGGCAATCCAGGCAATGTTTGGACCGTTGCCAACATATTGCAACCCACTAAAAAATTTCTTCTTCATTTAATAGCAAGTTTGAAATGTTGCCAACAGATGGCAACCTAGGTGTTGTTTTTATAATATAATGGAATTTTTTTTTCCTGGCGATCAAAAACAAGATAACGGGATACTGTTTGCAGATTATTGCATTGTCATGGGTCCTTAATACGTGTGCAAAGTTTCAAAGAAATCGAATAGCTGGAAGTTGGTTAAAATTAGGCTCAAAGATTCCGTTACATAGGCAGCCAGATGGATAGATAGATAGTTACAACCCAAGTTAATAAAAGCGTGTTAAAAAAAAGAATAAACTTATTACATATTCATAATGTTTTATTGCAACTCATTGATATCTAACAGCGGAAATTACTTTATTAACATAAACTAACCAGCAGGTAACGAATTCAAGGGAGAACTTCATTTAATGTATGGATTGGTATGTGGAGGAACAAAATTATTGGACCTTTCGTTTACGAAGGGACCTTAACTTCCGAACGATATCTAAATTTGATTAGGAATGATGTCTTAGACGCCCTAGATAATCAACCTTTGGCAGTATTTCAAAAAATATGGTGGCAGCAAGACGAAGCTTCTGCCCACAATGGAAGGGAAGTAGCTCAATTCCTTTACCATATATTTCCAAATAAATGGTTTTGCAAGATGGCCCGCTAGAAGCCCAGATCTTAGTCCCCTAGATTATTTCCTTTGGGGATATCTTAAGAACCGTTTATTTAAAAATGCACCTCACGACCTTTAAGTACTACGACAGAATTTAATAAGGGAAGTTGCTGTCATTCCTGCGAGAACAATTCATCGAGCTGTATTAAAAATACAAAGCAAAGCAAGAAAATGCATTGAGGCGGAAGGTTATCTCTTTGAACACCTATAATAGTGATTAAATTATGTTTATATTTAATATGGGCATCAAGATAGTATTACAAATTGTTTATGTAAGCTGATTTGTTGTCTACCTTTTTGTCTCTTATGTCTAATATTCATGAAATTTTCGGTTAATAAAGTAATTTCCGCTGTTAGATATCAATGAGTTGCAATAAAAAGATTACGAATATGTAATAAGTTTATTCTTTTTTTTACCTTCTTACCTAAAAATGTAGTTCAGGGCCGTATTATGGTAAAATAAATATGTAATATTCTGGTGATGGAATTTTCTGTACGAAACGTCGGCAAATATCTAAGTGGCGATATATAGTGTTTTAAGAGTGATGAAAGGATTTAATTAAATTGAAAAAATATCAGGTCCGTATTTAAAAAAATTAAGTTGATGATGGTCGCCAGAAGCCGAAACGTCAGATTCAATATTTAATCACACTGAATTATAGAGCAGAAAAAGTGGCCATGAAAACGTGTTTTTCATTTTGAGTTATCTTAACAAATATAGCCAGGAAACAATAGAAACCAAAATTGAAAATTCCGGTTTTTTCGAATATCTTCGGAAGTACTCGGAATTTTTTAAAACGCAAAACGGCATTTTATTGAGCATCAAATTGCGCAACTTTGCCTTTATTTAACCGTTCCTGTATCTCTTACGGTTTTCGAAATCCCAATGATGAGCGTCGAATTCGAGCCACCCTTTACATTAAAATTATATCCATAATGAATTGATACCAAATTTCTTCGGGGGCAAATTTTTTTGCTCTGGTGGGGAATGTCCACCCCCCTCCTCCCCACCGGGCCACCCCCTAAATTTAACGCTGAACTTAATTTTAATAAACAAATTAAAACTATTTTCTAAAAATAAAAGAAAATATCTCTATGTTGCCAATAAAATAGCAGTCATGTGACATACAGAGAAACAGCAGAGACACGCCGCATAAAATTTAGGGGTGGCCCTGGGGATAATCCCCGAGCAAACAAATTACCCCCTCCGAATAAATTTGGTAACAAATCATAGGTATAAATGTAAGCTCAAAGTATACATATTGTTTGGTTTTTACATGTGAGGACCTCTTTTTCCTCTTTAACTTTTTGGGCGGCAATAATGTCTTTTTGGTAACTTGAGGCTCCAAGGATCCCCCAGGAATATTACACTCCCTCCCCATCGGAAATCATTTCTGAGCACTGGAGACACGTTAATAGGGAACCCGTTGAGCACTACCTCAGTAGTTCTGGTTTGTACTTTTTAACCGACCTCCAAAAAGAGGAGTTCTCAATTCGACTATATGATTTTTTTTACTTTTAAGTTCGAAGTACTTTAAAGCATGATTTTTAGTTTTTTTAACTATATTTATTAAACAATTGGTAGAGTTAACATCAATAGTAAAAAAACTACAAGCGTCGTACAAATAAAGACGGCAATCAACTATTTCTGTCAAAACTCATCGTTTAAATATTGTGCAAGCAACAAAAAGGGGGTAATAAAATAGTGAAACACAGCTGATGACAGCGTGGCTTTTTACTATTGATGTTTATGGAATTAACAGTATAATATCAAAATGGCCGAAAATATGACATGTACTGTTTCTCAAATGACCGATTCATGTATGTATAAAAAAAAACATGTTTTTAGTAGAAGTCAGTGAAAAAAAAAAATTCAATTGGCTTCACTTACTTTTTTTCGAAATGTTTTTTTGTACAAATGTACATGTACACACGATTTTCTTCGGTTCGATAGCCGATTACTTTCCGTTGTTATCTCACACGTATCTTCGTACTTGAGAGTACCGGATTCGGAATGCATTTTCCTTTCCCGCAATGGGGTCTCGATCCCAATTTTGTCTGATATTATGGTCTTTATTCTGCTTAATGAGTGCAGCAGGTGGTAGCCACGAGAGACAAGGACAAGTTACGTAAAAGCTGGTACCCAAAAAGTGGATGGAAGAATGTCGAGAGGCCAGTAATGTTGGCAGGAGGAAGTTATGTTTATGAAATAATGAGTTAACCGTACAATATGTATAGTTAGGTGACACTAATTAGTGTCTTTATTGTTGATTAAAATACATGGGATCAATTAGCATAGATCAACAACTGGTGTAGGATTTTTAGTGTGTTTTAACCTTTAAGATGGCACAGGACAATTTTAGAGAATTTTAAGGTCGTTTTTTAAGACTAAAAAAATAAATTGATTTTTAAACACTTCAATTTAAATGTATGTTCTTAAATCTTGTGACTTGCTAATATAATGCCAATACTAATACCAAGTAGTGTTGGGCGATATATCAATAACCGCGATATTTCACCGGTGAATGGAAAATCACTGCCGCTACCGGTGATTTACTTTTTGCAAATACGGTGATCAGTGATCGAAGCGAATACTGCAATCGTCATCGACACAACACGCAGTGGATAATCGCCGATGGCGATATATCAATAACAGCGATATTTCACCGGTAAATGGAAAATCACTGGTGCTACCGGTGATTTACTTTTTGCAAATACGGTGATCAGTAATTGAAGCGAATACTGCAATCGGCATTGACACAACACGCATTGGATGATCGCTGATGGCGCCGATCGAAATATGATATACCTATGACTTATAATTTAAAAATAATATGTGAAGGAAAATAGTAATTTAAACTGATATGATATTTATAATGTTTAGACGTGGAGGGTGGCGGGCACCGCCAAGCCATGTGAAAGACTGTTTTCCAAAGCCGGGTCAATATTAATCGACCGTAAAAATGAATTAAGTGCAAACAAAGATAAAAAAACTAATCTTTCTTAATGCTAATTTTTAATTTTCAGTGGAAAAAAATAAGCTATATATTGTTTTATTTTTATTTATTTAAAGACTTTAAAATTTTTATTTTTATTATGCGATTTCGTTTTGCTTTAAAAAAGTTTTTTATTTTAAATTTATATTTTTTGTAATTTATTATAAGTTAAACAAGTTATAATGGTGTCCGATTAATAAAAAATGTTTATTTTTATTTTTGAAAGTAGGTAATGAATAAACCCTAAAACTTGATATTATTTTTAAATAATAATTTTGCGATATATCACATTAAGCTTGTTGTTGTCACACCTTATATAAAATGATTGAGTTACGAACCCAAAAAATTTAGATTTCGTAATATTGCTGTTAATTTAATTTGCAGCATAATATTTATTTTTATAAAATCAATAAATTTTATGCTGCATGTCAATGAAAACCGATAAGAGCTGCATAAATAATATATTCGTATGCGTTGCCAGACACCGAGCTGTTTTTATATTTCCATTCTTAGTTAAATATTTATGTATTTTCAAGTCACTGCTGTGATTGAAATCACTGTTTAAAATCACGGTGATTTAGAAATCACTGTCGCCGTTTCACCGGTTACCGAAAAATACCGTATTTCCCAATACTAATACCAAGAGCAAAGCGCCTAATAGCAGCAACAACCATCCAAGTTATGGAATGAATGGTGTGTGAATGAGAAGGAGTAGGGGTCAAGGTACAATAAGCCTTCAGGATGCAGTGCACCACCTAGGGGGCGGTCCTCGGACCTGGGTGGGATGACCCCGAAAGGGTGAAAAAAAAGCGCCTAATATGAACAGTTCTAAAATTTTTGACCCGTCGGTGAGCGTACCGAGACCTGTGTGCCTAGTGTGTTTGGACCTTAAGTTGTTATGTACCGCGAAAAATAGCTAGCTGTTTCTATTCGTTTAGAAAAGAAGTTAAACCCAAATTCTTATAGTTTTTTTCTAATGGTGTGTAAAACAAAAGCAGTTATTAAGTGATGGAGAATTTTGAGCAAGTTGACAAATCGCCTAGAAGGTGTTTATCTCCAGGTGAACGCCGTCTGGTGCTACAAGTGGAAGTTTATTTTACTTTAGAAAAAAATAACTCAGCCCGTTAGTGTCTGTTTTAGCAGTGCTATGCCTGCTGTCTAGCGTTGTTTCAAAAGATGGCAATTCTTAAGAGAATATATAAAAAACAAAATAATCTGAAGCTTCTAGGCAAGTTGTTTTCTTGACGAAACATGGATATTTGCAAAAGGAGCTTCAACCAAATCGTCTTGGCAGGATGATTCTAAAGATTACCATTATAATACCAGCGCAACTAATGGTAAAAGATACGTAATAATACATGCTGGTAATAGTTTATTTTAAATATCAGTTTAATATTCATCAACAAAAAAAAACAGACGATTATTACGGTAATATGGATGCAGAATTTTTGAACACTGGTTTGAAGAAAAACTTTTAAAAAGTCTAGAAAAGCCTTAAACTACCACGGTAGTTTTATTACCATTCAAATAATTATAAATTACACTAATTATAGTGCCTGAAATTATACTTACATTAATTATTCTGGCACAATAAAATATTTTATTAATATTATCACTATTCAGATATATAAAATTTATTGTTTGTGAGCCACCGACTACCGAGCTCAAGGAGTTTTATGGCTTAGCGGACTTGATAGAGCGATTTTACTATATTATTAGTTTTTACAAAGAAGCGTTTTTTTACACCTTGCAATTTGAAAACAAACCATTTATGGAAAACATAATATTTTTACAATAAAAGTTACTGTTTCATTCTTTTTACAATCTATGGTGCTCCTTGTATTGCTATTTGTCTTTGCAAGCCTTAAACTTTACTACGCCTTGTCATAATCATAGAATCGGGACAGGTGAACCACGGCATCAGCAGCGGTTCTTGCATGGTAGCATGGTACTCGTGCAAGCAAGACAGCAAAAGTACCACTCTTCAGTATTCACCAGGTACCGTCCGACGCACGCGAACCGTAGTGGTTCTTCTTTGTTTCGTCCATTTTTTACTATTCTTGGTGACCATTTTTGTTTGTTTGTTTTTTGCCGGTTTTGGTGGTTTTTAGTTAGCGGTTTGGTAGGTTACGTGTTGTTGTAGTACCGGAGTGTTTAGAAACGTTTTTGTTGTATTTGCTTATGGTGAATGACATTAGGATTTGCTGAAATTATTTGTTGAATTATTGAGTAAGTAGCTAAAAGATGATTTTTATGAGTTTGATTATACAGGGTGTTTTCCAATTGCGAGAAGAAAATTTAAGGGCAAATTTCTGAGCCATTTTTCAAAAAAATATATATAAGCATGGGTCCTCAAACTTTTCGTTCTCAAGATACAGGGTGATACACTTTTTAAAAAACTTTAAAATTTCTAAGAAACTTTTTATTAAAATTTGTGTGACCAGATATAAACGTTGTTTAATTAGGTATTTGTTGTTGTTAATTTATAACTATATAACTAATATAATAAGAAGTTATGACACTTAATTTTTAAAAGAATAAAATGTCCTAATGCTTTTTGTATGGTCCAGGATAATGCAGTTTAGCGTTTTTTTTCTGGAAAACTAATCAAGGTACGTAAAAATTTAAAAAAACAAAAAAGTTTTATTTTTAGATGCTTCGTACCGAAAAAATATAAAAATTGCAAAAAAGTCAGTGGCGTACATTTTCTTGTCAATATTATTAGCTAAGATATCTCCCGCGCCGCCATTGGTCTCATCAATTAAAATTAGTTTAGGGCTAAATTAACTTTCTATTTTAACCAATATCACAGCCAAATATTAATAAACTCGGGTAAGGCATATTAAAGATATTATTAAAAATCCATTTTTAGGTTTAACACCCTGTATCTTGGAAACAAAGTATTTTCGGACCTATGATGAACTTTTTTAAAAGGGAATACGTCTTTAAATTGTCTTACTACAATTGGGAAACACCATGTATAAAATAATAAAGACCACCCAGCAAACACTATTTGCCGGCAATATACATTTTTCATATTGGCATTGATGGTAAAGCATTGGCAATTGGTGGCAATATTATGCCAACATCTAATACGCATTAAAAACTTAACCCTAGATAAACACTCAATTGCCAATAAATTTTACATGCAGGCGAATTGCCGGCAAGCATACAAAAATGGCGGCATACCAATTCTGATTAAATAAAACATGCCTTTTGTTGCAGGCAAATAAATATTGGATTTTTGAAGGCAAACCTTCAACTCATATTTATACTTTTCAAACCATATTATTAACATTGGTATTTAACTAACATTCGAGCAATTTTTTTGATCTGTTTATTTATAATGGCGGCTAAACAACATTATTTTATGTTTTTTACATAATTTAAAGGAAATGGCCTTTTCCTAACATTTTATTGATACAAATCATGCAAATAAAAATTAAGTCAAACAAAATGTTTATTATGTATTTTTGAGAGAATAAAAATAAAATAATGGTAAAATTAGCTAGGTTAATTTCGACGATTTCGACCGAAGGTGATAAATTTAAATTTCCCGCTTAGCCGAAATACAAGATTTGACAGATGAGGAAACCTTGCTTTTGTTTGGCCGCTTTGTGTAAATGTTTTCTAGCTTTTTAGTTTCTTTTTTAAAGAAAAGAGTTTTTAGTAGACATAAATAAGTGTATTCATTACCTAATTAGTGTGTGTTGTGTAATTAATTGGTGATGGCTAGTCAAGAAGGCGTGTTATTCAAGTAGACTGTTAGGAGCTGCAAACATTTTGTTTAAAACCTTTTAAATTTGTAGTTACCTAAAAAATTATATGAAATCGGGGAGTTGCCTTATTAAAAGTTTTAAAGACGTGTTAATAAAAAAATTATATATATTTAATAGTTTTTTTGACATTTAACTCCTTTAAAATATTTCTCCCTCGATTTCTCCCTATGTTTTGGATCTGAAAATTTAGTGTAAGTGTCCCGTAAATACTTACTATTTTAAAGTGTTTTCTTTTGATTTACTATCTTTTTTTTAATTTTATTACATACGTTTAATTTTTTTTTGGTTTATTGTTACGGTATAAAAATTTATATTATGTAATTTTTTATTGATAAAGTTTTCCTTCCTTTTTTTTCTCATTTTTTTCGATTACAAAATTCTAAATATGTTATTTAACTTTTGGGACATTCAACTTATAAAACTTGCAGTACTTATTTTAATGATAAATCCCATTATCCTAAACGCATTTTTTTGCCAATAACTTATTAATGATGGATGCCATCAACCTAAACGCATTTTTGGCATAACTTATTAATGATGGATGCCATCATCCTAAACGCATTTTTCATCATAAATTATTAATGACGGATGCCATCACATTATCTGCAACACGTGGCCTAATAACGGCCAATTGCCCACTTTCGCGTCTTTTTGATACCTTTTTGCCAATGCCTTGCCATTAAAGAGTGTTGGCAATGCCAGTAAATTAAATGTACAACGCCGGCAAAAAATGTTATATGAAAAATTTCAGATTATTAATATTTAACGTAGACATTATAGAGAAAAATTAATAAATGTGGTTTAAAATATTAATAACACATAAAAAAACTATATTTTAGTAATTATTATGACAAGTATAAATTTTATTTTTAAAAATATTAAAATGTGACTAACTCCAAAGAACTCTTAAATAGTGACTAACTTCAAAAAGCTCTGACTAAATTATGTTTATCTGTAAAATGTAAGAAACATTTCATTCCTCCCTGTTTGATTTTGTTGCCAAAAAATAATTAAATTTAAAATTATTGGAATGGACATTTAAAATTAACCGAAAAATTTAAATTAACACATGTACTTTATGTCAAAATTTTGTTTCTAATGTATTTTTTATTGAAAACCATTGGAGCTACCTTTTCTAAATGATTTTGACGCATCACATTATGGTTGCTCTTAAAATGGTCGCTTGTCTGACACCAGAAAGATACTAATGATGAAATATTCCAATATTCCAATTTCTTTTTCTGTGCGGATACAATCTATGCAGCCCCCGGATCTTAATTTTTTTTAAACAGGGCAAAAATTGTCCTGTGCGCCCCCTTGCCCATTTTTTGCAGCGAAGTATACATTTAATATCCTTAAAATTTTGATAAAGAAATTGAAGACCAAAAAAGTCTTCACCTTTCAATTCGCACCATCTTCCCATCACTTGGCGCTCTATATATAATGCAAAAAAATCCTAGATAAGAAGTAAAAGAGCAAAAAAAAGATTCTCGCCTCTTACAATCACCACTTCTTAATAAATCCAGTAGATGGCCAAAAGCAAGGGTTACCTACCAGGGGCAGACACCCCGGTTTGCCCCCTAGACCCGGTGCTGAATCCATATAATAAATTCACTCATAATACCACTAGAGCTTGAGGAATGGAAATTTCGATCCAGTCTTTTGATTTTTTCAAGCTTCCAAATATCACATCAATTGCCAATATGCCTTAATTGATGAGATATTTGAAAGCTTGAAAAAGATTCAAGGACTGGATCGAAACGTCGCTGATTTGATAAAACGTCGTTCATTTGCCGTACTCCTTCCCACTACCTATTCCATTTCTAAATTGTTAGCTAAGGACAATAACTACCAGGGATATACATACCATTAGAGCTTTAATTATTACCAAAGAAGATACTAACTATACCCCAGTCATCTTGGTCAAATTAAAGGGTCAATCTCGGAATCTCAAGGAATAAACTGAATATATGTACATACCTTTATTTTGGTACAAAAAATTCTTCTAAAAATCCCCTATGATATCGTGTAAGGAACTCGAAATATGACAGGTCAAATGTCAAAAAATTAGTTTTTTGCGAATATCTCGTTTCCTTTATTTTTAATTGCATTTATATTTATTATAAAAGTTGTAGAACACAAAATTCTTTACAAATTTGATTCTAAGTATTTTTTGTCAGATCAACGGATCCGCTAATAGAGGGTGCAGAGTGTAAAGTACTATACTGTATGTACATACCTTAGCACGTAATCAATCGAGATTTTTAGTCTAATATGTCATCTTTTTACTTAAGTATTTGCTAAATATCACGATTGATTACGTGCTGAAGGAATGTACATACACTAAAGTGCTTTACACAGTGCGCCCCCTATTATCGGATCCGTTGGTATAACAAAAAAATGCTTAGAATCAAATTTGTAAAGAATTTTGTGTTTTATAGCTTTTATAATAAATATAAATGCTATTAAAAGTAAAGGAAATGAGATATTCGCAAAATTTTTTTTTTTGACATTTGACTTGTTATATGTCGAGTTCCTTACACGATATCATAGGGATTTTTAGAAAAGTATTTTTGTACCAAAATAAAGGTATGTACAGATATTCAGCTTATTCCGTGAGATTCCGAGGTGAAAGTCTTTAAGTTAATTGGGCTACTAGTTATTTTGTGTTTATACTAAACAACATGTTTTTAAGCACACAAATATTTTCACAATTTTCCCGAGTTATTACAATGCAAACAAGCTAGTCTATAAAAAATTATATAAATAGTATGGATTGTGGAGGGGAGGATATCCATCTTTTATGGCCGACAAGTTGAAAGAGTGGCAATCGGAATGTACCAAATTGGGATGGCGCCACAGTAGCCAGTGGAGAGATTTAGGTATTTCTTTCCTTTTTTATTTTGTATCTATCTGTCCTTTTTTATTTTGTATCTCACTCTAATAATTCATGCTCATTGGTTAAAAAATCTCCTCTAGCTACTGTGGCGCCACCTTAAGTTGCACCTTTGGACGGACACTTTTTAAAACATTCAGATAGTTATCCTCCCTCCACCATCCATAATAAATAGTAAAAAAGAAATATCTCAATTTTTGGTAAAAGATTTTACTTTAGGTATTTTATTTTAAATAAAGTTTTTAAGTGAAAGGCAGACAAAATAAACGAGAAAATAAAATTTTATAGAGAATTTTCTTTAATCTATTTTAGTATGCTTGCTGTGGGGTCAATGTGTTTATAAAACATGTTTATCGGACTGACCTAGTCCAGGAAAAAGTTTTGTGGTTTATAGACTATAAAAAATTTGTTACAACTCTGCAACAGCGGTTATTACGAGATTATAAATGTACAAATCTAGAAAATTAGAACATGTACAATATACATAGAAGTCAAATTTTAAAATTTAACTTGTTAAAATTTAGATTTTATAAAAAAAAATAATTTTGTATTAAATAAACGCATTTTAATTAGAAATATGTGTACAAGGCGTTTCTAAATTAGCAAACAATATTTTGAAGCGTATAAAGAAGAGGAAACATTTTTCACAAAGTCAACCGAAAGTTGTGCAGAAAGTTTATAAAATCGTTTTAAATCATCGCTGGTCGAAGTTGGAAAAGATATTGCTGAGCCTGTGGACATATTGAAAGAGCGAAGTCGCCATTTTTTAACTGAAGATTGTATCTCAGAAAAGTGTGTCGCATTGTTGAAGTGTTTCCCAACTGACTTTTTTCCGCGAAATTGTTACTATCGGTAAAATTTGGATCGATCCACTATACGACACAACCATAATAGCGGACAACGAAGTAAAAACTGATTCCATCAGCAGAACAGCTATAACCACATAAAGGCATTATTTTGTGGACTATCTTGATAAAAAAAAACTATAAATTCTTAGTCATACGCCAAATAAGTGGACCATTTAAACCAAAATATTATCGAAAAACTTTCCGGTATAGCAAAAAAATAATAATACTGCTTTCTTAAACTTCCATAGTCTTCATTTTTAACAGATACACGACGTTTTGGATGGTGTCTATCTCCTCACATTTTTAAGTTATAACTAAAACCAGTGGCATACCTAGAAGTATCGGGGCTCGTGGCGAAAAGCAAAGTTGGGGCCCCTTACCAGTTAATTTTTCCTGGAACAAATTTTCAACAAGCAAAAAAAGTCCTCACCTTTTAAATAGGGCCCCCTTCCAACTTAACATGGTATATTTTTCCAAGATAGAGCCCCCTTTTTTGTATTTTGGTACCAAAAAGAACAAAATGCCCTCAAAACAACGCTTCTAAATTCCTTATTTTGTATGAGGACCTTTATTTGGAGGCGCTCTCTAACTGGGGGCCCAGGGCGGACCGCCCTCCCTCGGAACGCTAGTGGCCAAAACTACTTCTAGAAGCTATGACTTTTCGGGGGCGTCCATAAATTACGTGAGGCGTTTTTTCACATTTTTGGACCCCTTCTTGCCCCTGGTGAGATTTGGTTAGATATTCTACAACCCCGCCCCTCATCCTGTAATATCACGTGAAATTTATGGGAATGCTAAAAGGACCATATCTCAAACCGAAATTGATTTTGTAACAAAATAATTTTGAAGAGCAAAAAGGTCCTCCACCCAAAAACTGCATCACATTTTTCTAGGGGGGCTTGCCTCAATATTCTAATGAAGTGTTACAGTGATAAAATGTTGCAGTACTAAAGTAGATAGCTATTAACGACGAGATTTTGTGTGAATCTCAAAGGATCCCAATGAATTTAAACAATTTTATGATGTTAAATAGCTGGAAATTTTGTTATATATAGGTGTTAATAATTTATAAATACATTTAACAGGACAGTTATCGAGTATACACTAGTATACAGTTTTAATTGGTTATTTCGTTTTATTTGCTTCTTCTTGGTCTGCAGAGTTTCCGTCAAAATCGAGATGTACTTTTAGCTAGAAACAAATCATTTTACTTTAGTTAACATATGGTAAGGAAAAACGAGTTAATAAATACAGCGTATGTAACGTTGGAATATTTATTGTTAGTTTAGAAGACCACCTTTCATAAAGCTGTTTTTACAATTTGAAATTTTTCTTGCATAACATTTTCTTGCTGCAATTTTTTTGCTTGCAATTTTCTTACAATTAATACGCCAATGCATTCCAAGTAAAAAGTTACAAAAAATAAAATTTAATATAAATTCATAATTTCTAGCAAAATCGTGATTTTAAACAAAAATGAAATTAAAATTTAATTGGCTTGATCGTTGGCTCAATGCAGGGGCGTAGCTACCACCGTATTAGCCGTATCAATGATACGAGGCCCCTGGGCTATAGGGGCCCCCAAATGTGTGTAAGCAAAAATTAGTGGTAGAAAACTGGAAAATTGTGTCTGTTAAATTGGCAATTTTTCAATAAGTTGGCGTTAGACAACCCTTTTTCCCTCCTGTTTACTCCTTGGGGTGGTCTACATTTTACAAGCGCCTAAAGTTCGGCCACCGACTTTTCGTCCAACCAATCAACGAACATCAAAAGTCACGTGCTGCATAAAACGTCCTTGAAACTTGATTTACAAAAGATTTCGTTTTTAAATCTAATTTTATTTAAAAGTTGGCCCAGTATTTTAACCAAACTTTATTGAATTATTATCCCAAGACTACTGTCAAAAGCACCGGAACCGGTAATTTGATTGGTTTGAAGCGCCACAGACGGTCCTGCAAAACTATCACATTGGGTGGGGAGTCATGGTTAGTTCTAGTTAGTTAAATCTTTTTTCTTTATAAAGCAAATTAAAAAAGATTTAACTAACCAGAACTAACGATGACCACCCCAATGTAACAGTTTTTCATGACCGTCTGTAGCGCTTTAAACCAATCAAATTACCGGTTCCGGTGCTTTTACTGTAGTCTGTGGATGATAATTCAATATTTTTAGGTTTGGTTAAAATACTGGACCCACTTTTATATAAAAATGGGTATATTTAAATCAGGGCTGTCATATCGACTTCCTGAAAGGGGGCCATAGGCCGGCCCGAGGAAAAATGTAAAAGTGTCTAAGGTGGCAAAAATTAAAAAGAATGACCGCCCCTGATTTAAATAATGTTTCCGGTTAAAATAAAACGAAATGTTTTGTAATTTAAGTTTTAAGACGTTTTATACATCACGTGACTTTTAGTGTTCGTTGATTGGTCGGACGAAAAAGCCGGTGGCTGATCTCTAGACGCTTGCAAAGAATACCAATCCATAGAACCTCACAAGTAAGATTTTAGCGTACTACAAAAATTTTCAGTACCTACCCTGACCAACAGATGGCGAAAGTAGTACGATGTCGCTTTGCTAATACGATTACCATCAGAAATTGATAGCAGTCGCTGACGAGCAGTCGGCCCGATCATTTAAGAGTGAGGATATACGCAAAATTTAATAAAAATAAAATCCCCGATAACTGGACCCAGTATCCATAAGATTATTAAATTTATTATTTCAGAATAGGATATATCGATGCGTTTTTACAAAATATCGTAAGCGACATTCGCCAATTTTACGGGAAACGATTTTTTCTTCCCATCGCGTTATTTTTAAAGAAAACCGAGATCTGAATGTTTTTATTTTAAATTTCTTCTTAATTTGAATTACAAAACAAACATATTTAACATTTAATGTCAAAATTTTCAGAATCTCCTAAAAAAGCTAAAAATTTTAAAATTCTAAACCTAAATAATAGTTAATTTTTAAATTTTTTATTTTTGTTTAATTTATCTTGACAACGGTGGCAGACTTGCCACCAAAACGTCGATTTTTAGTTCTCTATTTACTTGTTTTATTTTTTTTGGTACTTTTAATTTATTTTTTGGCGTGTACCCAAATAACTACCATTAATTAAATGAACCGCCGAACCAATATAGAACATATCTTCATCTCAAATAAAGCCAATGAAAAAAAAAACGTTTCCCGTAAAACTGACGAATGTCGCTTACGATGTTTTGTCAAAAACCCATCGATATATCCTATTCTGAAATAAAAAATTAATAATCCTATGGGTACTGGGTCCATTTATCGGGGATTTTATTTTTATTAAATTTTGCGTATATCCTCACTCTAACTGATAGGGCCGACTGCTCGTCAGCGACTGCTATCAATTTCTGATGGTAATCGTATTAGCAAAGCGACATCTTACTACTTTCGCCATCTGTTGGTCAGGGTGGGTACTAAAAATTTTAGGGTACGTTGTAATCTCACTTGTGGGGTTCTATGGATTGGTATTCTTTGACGCTTGTTACCATTTCCATTGTATGTCTTTGAGCACGTAATGTGTGAAGTTAATCATGCTATTTTCTAATCATGTGAATATAATCTTCTCATATACACATTCCTACTGTAAATTATGCATACCATAAAAAACAAATTTGATACTTGGAAGGTAATAAAACGGACGTTTATTACTTCCTTATTTATGGTTGTCATTTTTCTGGATATTTATGCTTTTGCTAACTCATGCATAATATGAATCAACTGTCATTAATCTTATTCATAACATTTTTGGCAACTCATATGCACATTAAGTCGTCTTAAAGTTGTTTATGTTGGAGAAGTACAATTGTCAGAAATTTATTATATGGCGAAAATACTTAATATTGTTCCAAACTTTTGCCAATTGAATAGACATGAGTTGATTATTTTTGTTACAATATTATAGAGTTTAACATCAGGAATAATTTTAAATACTTTTATAAATGTAATCACTTTTATGTGAATAAAATTTTATCTTAATATAATTTATTACGGAATAAAAACTTTTAAAATATATTTTATATTGGAAACCAGAGTTCTAAAATTCGGTATTCAAGTACGAATACAAATACCTAGAAAAAAAAGAGTATTTTAATGCACTCGAGTACTTATTCATGAATACCAGAATTGAAGAACAAAAAGAAAGATCCTCGACTCGCCAAATAGCCTATTATTTCACGATTCTGGGTAACGAAATACTGAATTCACCATTTTGGTATTTGAATATTCACAGTCTCGATATTCGAATAGGTACTCAAAAATGGTATTTGAATACTATGATTTAAAAACGTTATTCTAAATACAAAATCCCCAAAACTAACCAACAGGTCCGACGAGAGGTCGTTGAAGGCAGTAAAAATTACCGGGGCGGACTGAATGGGGGAGCGGCGAGGCGCGCTGAATCATATATAAATAAAGGAATGGAGTGGGAACTTTTTTATTTTTTTTGGTTTATTTTAAGGGTAATTTAAAAAGGTAAGGTAAACAATAAAACAATATTAGTTTTAGGAAAATAATGAGTATTTTTTTTTGCTCTTCATTTTTTTTTGAGTCACATTTTACCAGGGACGTATTAACTGTTTGAGGCGCCCTAGGCTAGAATTCTCTGAGCGCCTATTTTCACCAAAAAAATGTTTTAAGAGCAAAAAAAGAGGTCCTTTCCTCCGTTTGAGTGTCAGGAGTGCCAGGCGCCTTACTTCACCACCCGAAATAAAATTTAATAACCAAAAAAGTAATTCCCTTCTTTTCGCGCCTATTTCATTTCAAAGCACCTTATTCACAAATAAATTAGTCACCAAAATCCCCACCCGACCTAAACTTTTTAAAAACTCCCCTGTCTAGCGCCTACTACTCCCCCTGTCTGGCGCCTATTTTTTCATGACGCCCTAGGCTGTACCTAGTCAGCCTAATGTATAATACGGCACTGCATTTTACGTGAATTTAATTAAGGGGCTGGAACATTTACTTGTACCGGGGCCCGGCACGGCTTTTCGGCGGCCCTGCTGACCAAAAAAGTATTTTTCCGAATACCAAACACACAGATGTATTCGAATACTATTCGAATACCACTCCAATGTATTCTGAATACGATTAGTAATAGATAGGTAAAGATGGAGCCACATTTAATTAATTCTAAAAGCAATACCGCTAAGTACACAAAAAATGATAACGTAAACAAACCTTTTCGAAAGCATATAGCCTCTGACAGAGCCTAATTACATATTTTTTAGATAAATAAAAAAAACATTGCTTAAACACGGATAGTTATGACCATATTTATTTCATTCTGAAAGCGATGCCGCCAAGTACACAAAAAATGATAAAGTAAACAAACCTCTTCGAAAGCACATAGCCTCTGACAGAGCCTGATTACATATGTTTTAGAAAAATAAATAAAAATATTGCGAAAACACGTATAACGCACTAAGAAACATCCTCTTATTTCGTCTCTGGCGTGCCATAAAACCTGTAACGAGTGGCGTACTCGTCGGATTGAATATTGTTGGCTGCAATAAATAATTGTTTACAAAAGGGTTTATTACCTTTATCATTTTTGTGTACTTGGCGTTATCGCTTTTAGAATGAAATAAATATGGGTCTAACAATATCTTGTACTTAAAAAACATCCTCAGATTTCGCCTCTGGTCTGCTATAAAATCGGTGGCACGAGGCGTGGAACTAAGAACTCGTCGGGTTGAATAGTTTTGGCTGCAATAAATCATTGTTCACAAAAGGGTTTATTACCTTTATTATTTTTATGTACTTTGCGGTACTGCTTTCAGAATGAATTAAATGTGGACCCATCTCTATCGAGTATTTGAACACTTCGTAACTCTGGTGGCAACTTGCAATGGAGAGCTCTGTGCAACTGCCCTCCAGTAGTGTTGGGCGATATATCAATAACCGCGATATTTCACCGGTGAATGGAAAATCACTGGCACTGTCTACCAGTGATTTACTTTTTGCAAATACGGTGATCAGTGGTCGAAGCGAATACTGCAATCGGCATCGACACGACACGCATTGGATGATCGCTGATGGCGCCGATCGAAATATGATATACCTGTGAATTACTATTTAAAAATAATATTTGAAGGAAAACAGTGATTTAAGCTGATATGATATTTATATTGTTGAGACGTGGAGGGTGGCGGGCACCGCCAAGCCATGTGAAAGACTGTTTTCCAAAGCCGGGTTAATATTAACCGACCGTAGAAATAATTTAAGTGCAAACAAAGCTGAAAATCTTACCGTTCTTAATGCTAATTTTTCATTTTCATTGGGAAAAAAGTAAGCTATATTTTGTTTTATTTTTATTTATTTAAAGAATTTCAAATTTTTATTTTTATTATGCGTCTTCGTTTTGCTTTAAAAAAGTTTTTATTTTTATATTTTTTGTAATTGATTATAAGTTAAAAATGTTATAATGGTGTTCGATTATTAAAAAATGTGTATTTTTATTTTTAAAAGTAGGTAATGAATAAACCCTAAAACTTGATATTATTTTTACATAATAATATGGCAATATATTACATTAAGCTTGTTGTTGTCACACCTTATATAAAAATGATTATTTGAGTTACGAGCCCCAAAATTTAGATTCCGTATTATTGCTGTTAATTTAATTTGCAGCATAATATTTATTTTTATAAAATCAATAAATATTATGCTGCATATCAATGAAAACCGATAAGAGCTGCATAAATAATATATTCGTATTTGTTGCCAGACACCGAGCTGTTTTTATATTTCCATTTTTAGTTAAATATTTATATTTAAGTCACTGCAGCGATTTAAATCACTGTTTAAAATCACGGTGATTTAGAAATCACTGTCGCCGTTTCACCGGTTACCGAAAAACCACTGGAGTTAAGCAACGTGGAGCGCGGCGGTAGCAGACGGACCGAGCAGTAACCAGCCAGTTATGGAATGAATGGTGTGTGAATGAGAAGGAGTAGGGTCAAGGCACAATAAGCCTCTAGGCTGCAGCGCACCACCTAGGGGGCGGTGGTCGGACCTAGGTGGAAGAACTAACCACTGCCACAGAAAAAAATATCATACATAATGATTCTGAGATAGAACGTTGTTTTAGGGCCCAAATACTCTATTAGATGGCGCTAAGTATAACGAATTTGCTATTTTTGGTGGAATTTTTAACTGTACAATTCTCCACAAAGATCACCTTATTCAACAGTGTTGCCAGCAAACCCGAGCTTCGCGTCGTACCAGCGCGCTGCTGTAAAGTAGATAGCATCGCCATGGCAACAGATAGAGCTTAGACAAAGAACGAATGTCCGCGTCTTTTTCCACGCGTTGGCAAAAACTATTCAATGTTATTTCGAACCTTACTTCGTGCATTGGTATGCCTTTGATTTTAGCCGGTAACAATCTAAAAATATTTATTGGGCGATAGGCATAAAATAGTAATTTTGCGATTTATGTGATTTTTGTTTGAAAGTAGTTTAAAAATATTTAAATGTCAGTTAAAAATATAAAAAGTAAGAAGTTTGCAATAATAGGCAAATCTGGCAAGCCATTATGTTTTATGCACGCACAGAAGAGCCATCTGTATCTTATAGGTTTAACTAAATATGCATTAAAGTGGGGTGGATATAAATTTGCCTCCATTTAGTTCACCGTTCAGGATAAGGCGTGGCGCAGTCTGTATAGTTATTTTGTATGTGCCACTGCTAAAACAGTTTGGGACCATTTTTAAGAATAAAATTTTCTGAAAAATTGCATATAAAAATAGATTTTAATTTGTTGCACACTTAAATCATTAATATTAACAACTATAATTTTTTAGGTACATTTTTAAATTATTATTAATACTTATTTAAATATTACATAAACATTGTCCAAAAGTGTATTTTAATGTAACGATTTTCCAACTTAAACCTATAGTTAGTGTTTTCTAAATTAATTTTTCCTAGACATTTTATTTTATCTTCCATTGACTCTTTATCTTTCACTAGCCGACTGATGCCCACTTCGTTGGGCGGTAATTATATCTTTCTCTGAACTTCAGTTATAATAAAATATAGCCTACACTCCTGAAAAGTGTAGCTTTCTGACTGTGAAGGAATTTTCATGATCGGTTCAGTATTTCCTAAGATTAGCGGCTACAAACAAACAACGTTACAAACTTTACCTCTTTATAATATTAGTATAGATAAGAAAAAAGAAAAGTTAATAAAAATCGGTATCTTTACCATTTACAGTTATAATTAACAGGGCTCTTGTCCTAGAAACAATGTGTAATATGCAAAAAATCCGTTTCAATCCACTTAACAATACAATATAAAATACCATTATTATCAAATGAGCAAGATATCTACACATACTTACTTTTAATAGCTGCTCTTATCTTTCTATATTGCGGTATGAGAATTTCTTAAGCAATTTCCATTTTTTCCATATCGTGAATGCATTTTGAGCAACTTGTAGACTCGATAATAGCGGAATGAAGATAATTATTGTGTTTGGTACAAAATAGATTATATTCTTATAAGGTTTAATTAAATATTGATAATTTAAAAATTCTTACAGGGTGATCATATAAAACATATTCCTTATAAAGTAACAAGGTTAGTTTATATTTATAAGGTTGCGACATATCCTCAACTTTTAGGCGGTTCGAGGTCAGGGACGCAAGGAAGGGCACTCCACGGAGAAAAGTTGGCAAGACTGGGTAAAATCAAAGCTGATGATCAATCCAGTGGCGTTTAGAATTTGCGCATTTCATTTTGCATTGTTTTGGAAGTGATATTTATTGAAAGATGTAATTCCAAATGTTTTTATTTAAAGTAAAAGAATTTACAGCTTAATAATAATTAAAAACTGTTGTGTAAACGGTTGTTGTAATAATACAATAAACTGTATATCTCCGGCACTGAACAACATGGCCGAAAAATGGGAGTTGTGACGTCATAACACGTCAAAGCAATATGGCCGAATGTCGCGACCCTATATAGACCGACTTTGATAAAGTAACAGAAAAAAATTTTTGATATCAATTCCAAAACATAAAATTGCCATACATATACAGGGTGTCTCTAAAAGGTCTGTACAAAATGCTACCACAAATTCCTTGGACCAAAATACCACGATCTAACGCAATTTACCTTAAACCCCGAAAATTTCATCTTTGGCGATATACAGGGTGTCAAAATTCCCATTTAATTTTGGTTATTTTTAAATATTTTCTTTATTATTAAAAATTTCTTAACGATATTCGGTATTGGGGTGTTTTTGGACTGGAGAATCGAAATCTGCTCATGTTTTTGTTGTAAAATGCAAAGGGAGCCACTTACAATCCTTTAATTATGTTCAATATGCAATAACTTTTTGTCTCTCTGTATATTATAGCTCTAGTAAAGAACTTTCATTCTCTCCTAGTTTCTTGACAAAAAAGGTATACTTAGTTAATAGCGCTTTGAGCAACCGTTTTTAAAATATCCTAGATTAAAGGTTTTATTTCACACAAAAAATATTTGAATTCTTTCAACCCTTATTTAGGCCACCCAGGTTTTTGTGAAATCTGTACAAAGTACCCTTCGCTAAAATATAACAATCTAACGCAATTTATCTTAGTTAAAATGTTTATCGTTTTTGAGATATGTACAGGGTGGCAAACTAAAAAATAAAATGGAATCTTTGACACCCTGTATTCCGCAAACTGTCAATTTTTTGACAAAGGTAAATTGCATTAGATCGTTGTATTTTGTCCCAAAGAATAAGTAGTATCATTTTGTACAGAACTTTAATGCCCAGTTTTACAAGTGCGAGTTCAGTTTAGGATCAGTTGAACTCAACTGGTAGCTGAACATGCCCATTTAAAATATATTGCTGTCAAGTAAATGTCAAAACTGACAGCAATATATTTTAAATGAAAAGGGTATGTACCGGTTGAGTTTAACTGAACCTAAACTAAACTCGCAATTGTAAAACTGCGCATATAGAGACTAGAGACTGCTAGGACCCTATTCTCCATT
The DNA here is from genome assembly GCA_014170235.1 of Listronotus bonariensis. Classification (NCBI taxonomy): domain Eukaryota; kingdom Metazoa; phylum Arthropoda; class Insecta; order Coleoptera; family Curculionidae; genus Listronotus; species Listronotus bonariensis. The sequence goes on from JACEGR010005905.1 coordinate 47,218, forward strand.
TTTGAGAAGTGAACCTTCCGCCACCCGATGGGAGCGTTCACATCCTCGATCGTTTCTCTCGGTAGTTAAATTCCGAATTCTTGAAAACAGCGCAACGACGCGATTGATCTAAATCATTTTTTTTTTTATTAGTAAAAAATTTAAAATATTTTTATTTTATTTTAACAAAAAGCACATAAACATATAACAATACCTAAACTTAATTTTGGAGGTTAAACAATATGTAAACAACCAAAAATCCTCACTATGTGCAGGCTTCTTCCAATGTAAATGTGCTTCTACCAGAGACAAGAATGAGAAGAGCAACTAAATGTAAATAAATTATCCGAGAGAGAGATAGCTGCTGGGCCTTCCTTGTCTGTCTTCAAGGAAGGTAAACGCAGATGGCGCGTGAGTCGACTTTATCGTTTGCCCGCCTAATTCAAATTATATAGCTGTGCTATTTTTGCCCTTAATGTTAGGTACTTGTTTTTGTTTCCTATTAATATAAAATATTGGGGTTTAGTTCAATAATTACACACACCTAATTAAAAATGTCATTTATTTGGTTTTTATAAAGATTTTTTCTTACAGATAACCATGTCAATATTACCTTAAATTATCTGTTGAAAAGCACAAATTTAATATATACACTGTGATCACTAATAAAAGTGAATATTCAAAGTCCAATTAAAGGTAAAAAACCACGAAACACACAATAAATCACAGAAAATGTAAACAAACTGTCCAAACAAATCGGCCATTGAAAAATATCAAACAAATATCGAATAACATTTCCGCGTGACTGCCTGCGGCAACGTTTGTCAAGTTAAAAATATTCGATTCATGGTATATTTTCTTTCTCTTATTAGATGTGAGCCAAAAAGGACATTAAAGTTTACATACAAAAATTGTAAACAACTTGGCAACCAGGGCAAAGCGATGATTGCTCCATCTACGATAGCCTGCCATGATGAAAGACAAAGACATATTTATTGGAACTTGCGTTAAACCAGAAAGAGATAAATACAATGGACAAATTGTTAGGACCAGTTACTCGTCTCATTGTTGTCTGTTTCTACTGCTTGAAACCAAAAGAAGCACATTTACTTTTTTATGTAATCTCTCTTTCTCTTATTATTTTATCTCTTGTCCCATAAATAAAAACTTAAATACGTCTTTTCTATTTATAAATTTTCCATCTTATTAGCGTTATATTATGTTAATCAAGGCAATATTTTTACCCAAATTTATTCTAAATATAAAATATAAATGAGTGTACTTTAACCTAAATTTTTAAAATATATTTTTCAAAATTTTAAAGATATATTACTATAGAGAATAAAGAATCTAATAAAATTGGGTTTATTATCGTATTTTAATCAGGGAAATTAGTTTTATAGGTAAACCGGTGGTCAAACAACTTTTATAGTAAAAATATAAATAAAATTAACATATATTTTAATACCAATTAAAAGATTGACAAAGTAGATATCGTATTTCTTAGACAATAATAAATTGCCGAATGGGTCTTTATAAAATTTGCTTTTAGAAATGGGAACAAAAAAGAAAACTGCATCAAAATTTATAATATTTATTAAATTCTGATCTCATTAAAACTTGAATAAATTATTTTTATTTTTGGTTTAACGGCTTAATCTAATCGTTTGGTTTTTCTAATATCGGCACTTAAAATAAACTCGTTTTAATTTAAAGAGGTTTTTGGCAATATAAATATTGAATTGGCTAATAAATTTTGTCGTATAGTAAGAACATTTTAAAAGCGCAAATTCGGTACCCTTTAAAAATAATACAAAAAACATAAAAAGGCCGCCTGCAATCGGAATATTTTATACAAAGGCGCCGCTGTTCTTTACAGCCACGCGCCGATACACTATGGGATGGAAATCCATTATTTTGGCCAAAAAGTAACTTTGAAATTTTAATGGCTCATGCTGTGTATTTCAAAGTAGATACTCCAAACTACATGTACGCAAAATTATAAAAGGATATGACGACTTCTATTGGGGTAATAGGAAACTTTTAAAATTTATTTTAAGTAAACATAAATATACAACATTTAATCTCTTAGTTTATTATTACTCTTGATTACTAAAAAAAGTAAAAGAGTTTAAATAATAAGAGCTATTGTTGTGTTTCCGATGCAGTCTCGCGAAGTCTCGCTGCTTTTGTCAAAGATTTTTTACCTTTTTCTTTATCAGTTTTTGTACTTACAATTGCCTTCCTACTTTTTGCTACTTCTGAGTGTAAGGACAGATACAAGATTTTTATAATTTACAAGGTTTTTCATTTTAAAATTTAATATGTTTTGTCCTACACTGTATATCCTAAAAGATAAAAGCATTCTGATAAAAGATATGGATTCTACAGAATCTACCCAACAAAACAGTGCTTTTATTTATTTTATACGTTAAAAAGTAAAAAAGTTGGGAAGATGTATCTTTATTACGCTTCTAAGAATAATTTAAAATTATTTTTCAGATTTGGATGGTCATATTTCCGAAACTAATTGAGATAGACACATCAAATGTAGTATTTTTCTAAAGCATTTTAAAATATTTTTTTGGTCGTGATATAATATTCAGGGTATTTCATTTAAAAAAATCATACCTATTGTCGTACCCTGTATATCATATGAGATAATAATTATCGGATTACTGATTGGAATACTACCGAATTAACCAAACAAGCTGATATTTTAGTTTATTTTGTACAATAAAAAATAATAATGTTAAGGGGGTGTAAATTTATAATAACATATAATAAGTTTTAGGTTTTCAAAAAGCATTTGTAATAATTTATAATATTTTTCCAGTAAAAAGCACCTCATTTTAAGTTAGATTGGTAAGTTTCAGAATTTTGTCCAAAAAAATTAATTTCTATCCCATAGTGCGATGACCACCTGCATCAACCGGCATATCATAAAAGAAAAATAGCAAAGGCGGCCGCGAAGACAAGCATGCCGATTTATTTGCTTTAAACTTTTTGTGACTTTTTTATCAAAGAGCATCAAATTTACATTTTTAAACTGTTCCTTCTATACTTTAGTGACGTAGCTAGGCGTGGGCGAAGTGGGTCCTCGCTCACGGCTTTGCACCACTTAAAGAGGCCCTTGCGAGACACTTGATTTAAAATTCCCATTTATTTTTAATTTAATGAAAACCTAAAACCTAAAAATATGGGCCACACTGGCCACAGACTGACATATGTAGAGTGAATTTTCTTGTGCGAAACTTGTAATTTTTGGTAGCATTTTTTAGAAGTTTCTTTTACTTGATTTATTTTAACTCCTCATTATATTCTAATTTAAAAACTAAATTTTAAATTTGGTTGTTTAAATCTGCACTTAATTTTTGGCCCAAATTAACATTACCATATTAATATTTCTGAATATTTATTTCTCTCTACGATATTTATATAAAAAAAGTTATACAGGGTGATTCAAAAATCGATCACGAAACTTAAGAGGGTGATTCTACTTGACAAAATAGGGGTAGAGCTTCATATAATTTTTTTAATGTCAATCGTTTTCGAGTTAAAAGCCGTCAAACTCAATTTTTATTTTGTTTTGTTCGCCATATTGCATTTATTTTTTAACTAATCCAGTTGATTTTTGGCACACAAATCGAGCTTTGCAGATTCTAAAATTTTAAGACAAGTATTTTTTTAAATACCGCCAAAGGCACTTTACCTAAAACTTAAAATTTATTCACATCATAATCGCAAAGCGGGGGGCGCCATTTTATAGACAATCAAAAACTTAAAAATAAGGTACTCTTTAGTATAGTCGATAAACCTCACCATTTAGGCACCAATAGACATCAAAGGTTTCATTAATTTCAATCAAATTTCCTACATACATACAGGGTGCCCAGTAACTCAACCGACAAACTTTACGAGCGATTCTACAACAGAAAATAAGAAAAAACTTTATATAAACATATGTACTAAACGTCTTAGTTTTTAAACTACGGTGTGCTAAATATTAAAAAAAAACTTTTAAACCGAATGACATTTTGAAAAAAATTATATGAAGCTCTACCCTTATTTTGTCATGTATAATCACCCCTTAAGTTTTGTGATCGATTTTTGAATCACTCCTGTATATCACACTAATGTTGTAAAGTACTTTGCAACACTAGTGTGATATAAGGCATTTTTATGCATAAAAACAGTGTGCTATGCTATTGTTACGTGGTCGTGGGAAAAAGAATATTGTCCCAACCTGAAACAAAGTACATTAAGCATCTAATCAACGGGACAACAAATAAAATTTTAATATACACAAGCTATAAAAGTCTGATACTAAAATAACTTTTTGTAGCCTCGAAAATGCAAAAATATGCATAAAATTGCCTTTACTAATGATAAAACATAATGATAATCATCACCTAAGTAACTTATGCAAAAAGTTGTTTTTTTCTAGGTATTTTCTAATTATGAATTCAGCAACATATGGCACTCGAGCAATCACATACCAGCCATTCTTAATTATACAAATTAAAAATATTACTCTCAGACGTCTGAATTTATAATGAAGATGTAATAAAAAAATGATAAATGGCTTCTTTAGTGTTTTTTCTTTCGTATAATTATACAGGTTATTTGACATATTAGTAACTAAAATCAAAATTAAAATCTTATAATGGGTCTAATGTATTACGTCTTTAATGTTTTTTTTGCTGAGTGGCAAGAAGAACCAGATTTATTAAGTGGAACTAGGGTTGCCAAGTTTTTACAAAGCAAGGGAGGATTTTCTTGCAAGAGTATTGGGAGGGGTTGCTTTGGTTTAAATTAATAACAACAAAGAAATAAAATACTCTTAATTGCGGCAAGAATTATTTTATGGAAAAAATATTAATTATGGTCCCAAACAGGGCCGTATTATCTATCAGGCTGACTAGGCTACAACCTAGGGCGCTATGAAAAAATATGCGCCAGACAGGGGAGTAATAGGCGCTAGACAGGAGAGGTTTTAAAAAGGTTTAGGTTGAGTGGTGATTTTGGTGACTTCTCTGTGAATAATGTAATAATTTTTTTTTTGGTCATCAAATTTTATATCGTGTGGTGAAGAGGCGCCTGGCACGCAAAATAGGCTCTAAGGAGGAAACGCATGGTTTCCGATATACAAGGGATTAAAGTTTCATTTTTTTTCAATTTTTTTCAAATGGCTTAAAAACCGGTCTTTACTTTCAAATTTTTTTTTAGCTTTAAATCAATTGTGCATTGTGCACCCTGTATAATTTCAAAATAAAACCAATAAATAAAGTATCCAAATAAAAAAATGTTAAGTTTATGTCGTATTTCTTTTGCTTTAACATTTTTTTTTTTTAAATTTTATAGGCTATTTATATTTTTTGCACCCGTACATTAAATTTGTTTGTTTTTATTTATAAAAGACGCCAAAAAAACAAATAAAAAAAAGATCTGCGTCAACACTGCTGGCAATCGATGTTAATGACTTTTAAACCAAAATTAAAATGAACTGATTTTAGTTAGATCTACTAACACTCTAATTATACCTTTTAATTTACGGTAAATATTAAAACAAGACTTGTTTTCTTAACACAGTCGTCGAAATTAAACTTCCGAAAGCTTTCTCCCTAATTTTTATGTAACTACTTGTTAGGTGCGAATATACTAAAATAAATAACATTTTTAGTAAATTTACTCTTCCTGACGTTGGAAAGTTGAATTCGTGCAAAATTTAATTAAGTAATAAATATTAATTAATATATATATTTATATATATATATATATATATATATATATATATATATATATATATATAATATATATATATATATATATATATATATTTATATATATATATATATATATATATATATAACAGGTGTTATTTATAAGTGTCCGATAGAGAGCGATTTTTTCAAGTATTTTTAAGTGTAGCTCCTATGAACGTGTGGTCTAAGATGCTCGCTTCAAGATACAGGGTGTCAAAGTTTTATTTTATTTATGTTTTCTGCTATTTCCTAATAATGCCGATTTCGAACGAAAATTGGTACTGATTTGACATGAGAAGTTCTGAATTTGTTCTTAATTTATCTCTTACTGTAGAGGGCGCTAGTCACATGTATTTTCTCACTTTCAAGGCTCATGACTTTTTGTACAACCCTGTATTTCATTTTTGTTAAAGAAATGGATTCTCAGTCATTTTACGTAAAAGGTACTTTATTAGATGACGCTAGGAGCAACCGTTTTCGAAATATTTTAGTTTAAAATAATCGATGCATACGCTTAGTAATAAATATGCTAAGTAAAGACCGCCGAAAATGACGGTTTTATCAAGTAGCCGGTCTTTACTTAGCATATTTATTACTAAGCGTATGCATCGATTATTTTAAACTAAAATATTTCGAAAACGGTTGCTCCTAGCGTCATCTAATAAGAGTACCTTTTTACGTAAAAATGACTAAGGAATCCATTTCTTTTAACAAAAATGTAAATACAGGGTTGTACAAAAGTCATGAGCCTTTGAAAGTGAGAATATACATGTGGCTAGCGCCCTCTACAAGTAAGAGCTAAATTAAGAACAAATTCAAATTTCTCATGTCAAAAACCCCCAGGTACCAATTTTCGTTCGGAAATCGGCATTATTTAGGAAATTATGCAGAAAAAACATAAATAAAAATAAAACTTTGACACCCTGTATCTTGAAAGCGAAGCATCTTAGACCACACGTTCATAGGAACTTTTACCTTAAAAATACTTGAAAATCACTCTCTGAAATATCGGACACTTATTAAATAACACCCTGTATATATATATATATATATATATATATATATATATATATATATATATATATATATATATATATATATTTTTTTATTTTTTTTGAATATGAAGACATTACAATTTGTCATAAAGCACATAACCTTCTAAACTCAAATTATTCAAAATTAAAAATCACAAATTCCAAAAGAAAAAAGAAGCAATGTCGTATACGAAATACCTTGTAACGATTGTAATGCTGTTTATATTGGGCAAACAAGTCAATACATCAAAATCGAATTAACGGACACAAATATGACAAAAAAATAAAACAGCGCTAACAAACCATGCCACTGAAACCAATCATACTTTTAATTTTAATGAAGTAAAAATCTTAAAAACAGAAAACCATTCAAAGAAAAGAGAATTCTATGAAATGATAGAAATACAGCAGAAAAACAACGCCATAAACTCAAAGTCTGATACAAAATTTTTGAGCAGGGTATATAATGATCTTTTAAAATAGTTTCTTTCCTGTTTATAAACTTCCTTATTATTCCTTATTATTAAAAAAAATATATTTTAATACATTGTAGGTTTTTAAGTTTACCAAAAACAAAAACAAACAAAAATCAAAATTCGTTAAATATATTAAGTACATCTGAAAGGGTAAAAATATGCAATACCTATATCGATGTAGTATCAGTGTATGGTGATATACATACATCGATAAAAGGATGGTGTTTGTTGTTCGTTTTTACATTTTACTGATGCGATTTTGTTTTGATGTAAATTGACATGTAATAATTGTGTTGTACTATGTTTTAAGGTAAGCGATTTTTCTTGTTGTATTGTACCACCTAATTTTAGAATATTTATTTGCAGTGTTTTGACCATTTTATTTTGATAAAGGCTTGGGATGCCAGCCGAAACGTCAATAGAAATTGTAGAGTTGATGACTCTTTTGGTTTGCCCTCTTACTCTTCAAAAGCGAATCCTCTATTTTTTTTCCGTGAATTTAATCCAATTTATCTACAAATAAAATTTTTGCAAAATCATCTGCATTTTTTTAAAACTATAGACTATTGAATTATTTTACTTTAAATTTATTACAAGAGGCCCTTTTTATAAGATATTGCAAATATTACTGTAAAATTTGTGGTTTAACGATAAAATTTGTCTAAATGTATAGAAAAAATACAAATAAGAAATTTTTTTTAAACAGTTGCTATGGCGCTAGTGCTGCCAGGGCTCTCCAAGATCAGGGGGCCTCAGGAGTTAAGATAGGCTTCCTGGCTTAGTAGTGAAAAGAAAATGTGAAAATGCAGGTGAAAAAATACCGTTTTTTCTCTCAAAATATTTTTAGTGTGCTTAGTATATGAGAATGTTTAAATAAAGCTTATTTTTATGAGATAAAGACCTTTTTTCGCTCCTCGATATTTGCAATTTTGCAATCTCCTGTATGTCATCCTGCCGGCGCCCATGACCTAGCAACGCCACTGCTTTTAAAACCTAAAAAATAATTTTTTCGCAAATTTAAAACTTATGTCTTTAATAAATAGTTATTTTCTGTCTTTAATAATTAATAATATTTTTGTACCAAGGTCGTAAAATAGCACTTTTACGCCCGCGGCTCAAAGTTGTTGCCCGAGCTCCGCGAGGCCAACAATCAGCTGTGGGCGTAAAAGTACTTTACGCCAGAGGTGCAAACATAATTTTTGTACGACTGAAATTATTATACAAGCATTCTTAGGGGAAAGTTAGGAGAAAATTTCCCAGCTTTTAGTGTTTCAAATTGTAATCAGTATACTTTTAACATATGTTTAATTAAATAATTGGTTGTTTTACCAAAAAAGGGTCATTATTGAATTTTATTATTGTTATATAAATTTATAAATGCAGACGTTTTTAATACTTTTTGCCCAAGGGCGTAAGTATTTACACCTTATTTTAAATGCGGGCGTGTTGAGATACTTTTTTGCACTAGGGCGTAAAAGTGCAATTTTACGCCCTCAAATGGGGGCGTAAAATTGTATTTTACGCCCGGTCGTACAAACAGTGCTTTTTCTTGAGGCCAATACCATCTGGTATACAGGGTGTTTTCTAATTGCGGTATAAAAATTTAAGGGCGTATTTCTAATCAATTTTATAAAGAAAAGTTTGTATAAACATAGGTCCATAATGGCTTTGTTTCTAAGATACTGAGTGTTAAACTTTTTTAAAAATTATATCTTAAATATTTCTTATTCCTTTTAATGAAATTCCGTATAATTTTTAATAATATTTGGCTGCGGAATTGGTTGGTAACTTAATATTAGCTTTAGCCTTAGCTAATATTATTGATAAAAAAATGTACGCCACCATATTTTTTCAAAATGGAACATCTAAAAATACTTTTTGTTTCCTAATATTTTTACGGAGCTTGCTAAGTTTATCAGAAAAAAAAAATAAAATCCAGCAAATTGCATACTCCTGGACCATACAAAAAACGTTAGGACATTTTTTTCCTTTAAAAATTAGATGATATCTTGAGAACAAAAAATTAGGGACCCATATTTATACATATAAACCTTTTTAATAAAATTAACACAGGAAAATCCCTAAAATTTTCTTACCGCAACTAAGAAACACCCTGTCTATTTGGTGTGGATTCCATGATTACGTTTTTAGATAAAATATTTTAAATATCTTGGGCACGCCATAAAATAGTAGGAATATTTTATGGACTATTAAAGATGCCCTGAACCCCCCACCCTCCCTTTGTTTGTTTTGCCATTTCTAATTTTCTACATTGGGGAACCTTCTATCTGTACTTTTTTCCCCCTAAACTTCCAAATCTTTAACTTTCATGTTAACACACTGCCACTTACTTTACTTAAGCCATTGCCAGTACAAAGTTATCTAACAGACTTGTGTTCATGTAAAACCAGTATAGTTTTAAAACTCTTGTTATTTGTTACCAATTTTAGAATTTGCTATGGACGACCATTCTTCAAGCTTTCACCAAGTTAATGGTAGAGTGCCTCCAGTTCTGGCACCAACATTGTTCCTTCTTCACATCAACGACCGTCTCTCGTCCACAACTAATTCCATTCATAGTTTCGCCGACGATAGTACCCTTCACTCCAGTTCTCAGGTTCCTAAACCCATCACTAAACCTGACTTGGAAAACAAACGCAGAGCGATGCAGATATCTCTTTCGCAGGATCTTAATTTAATATTGGATTGGGGCGCCAAAAATCTCGTTCATTTTAATGCATCCAAAACACAATCATGTTCCTTGTCGCGAAAAGAGTCATCAAATACTCATCCTCTACTTATGAGCGGCCAAGTTTTACAGAGTAAAGACACCTTTAATCTGGTGGGAGTCACATTTGAAAGTAACCTTAACTGGCATAAACACATTGTATCTATAGCCACGGCAGCTTCAATAAAGCTTGGATTTCTCTTTCGAGCCAAAAGTATTTTTCCACTTCTAATTTATACACTTTATACGTGTCCCAAATCCGACCTCCCGTGGAGTATTGTTCTCATATCTGGGGCATGGCGTCCCCCACAACCCTAAGCATTCTTGATTCTATTCAAAGAAGAGCTATTCGTCTCATTAATGATCCTTCACTTACAGAAAGGCTTCCCTCTCTTGCACATCGTCAAGCTGTGGGGATTTATCGCTTTTTTATAGGTACTTCCATGACTTCTGCTCTGAAGAATTGTCCAGTATAGTTCCTCCACTTACGGTTCCCAACAGAGAAACTCGTGGTTCCGCGCGTATGCATCCCTATACGGTCCAACTGGACAGGCCCCGAACTTCCCATTTTGTTCGTTCTTTTATCCCTAGAGTTTCTAGATTGTGGAACCTGCTGCCCGCGGAGGTCTTTTCCTTCCCCTTCAAATCTTCAAGTATTTAAGTCCCGTGTCAACAAACTCCCTCTTACCTCGCTTAAGACACCCACGGTACGTTAGTATTTAGGCTTTTAGCCTTCCTGGTTTGTCCAAAGATAAAAAAATACATGCCCTGTATAAAAATAGCTAATACATGCCAATTTTATCACGCAGACAAGTTAATCAGTAACAATGCAAATAAAACAAATAAAGAAAGAACTGAAACTATCAATCAATGTTTTGATAACGGTATGCTGTAGGTATGCAAATTATTGAGGAAATGCCAAATCGCAAGTAATCATTAGAAACATTATTAAATTCATTTGCACTGATGTATTTTCTCATTCCGTGTACATTTTTACGGTGTGTCAGCACGAATGATCTGATCTTGTTTGAATTTTCTATTTAATGGAAATCTGACAAAGTAATTCGGCCATACAGCGTGTCTTCGGATGTTTTTGCTAAATGAAAAACTGTTTAATTTTTTTTGTTAGGAATATTCCCTCAGTTGCCTTTTGAGACGCCACTGGACTTATTAAATATAATTTGGTTGGTGATAATTTACCCCTTTAATGCCATAAGTACCATTGCCAAATTAAAACAAAATTGGATAAAGGATATTTAAGATATTTTAAAAAACCATTTTTACATTTTTTATAAACATATTTTTTTTTTTTTATACTTTCAATAGTAAAATATGTCTTTAAATTTTCTTAAGGGGTTAGGTGGGTTTCAGAGGTTCAAAAACAAGGGTATTTTTGCCATTATTTTTTAATATATACAATCATATATTTTATTTAAATAATTCAGCATATCAAAGATTTACATTTAAACATTATTTTGTGAAATTTTTATTTAAATGTTCCGAAAACTCAGCCGTTGGTATCTCATCTCTCTTGAGGTCTTAAAAAATGCTCTTGCCTTGGACAGCATAACTCATAATTGGTTCAATCAAAATTAAAAAACCAAAAATATTTCGTCAGTACATAAATAAATCTTGTTATTGGACGTAGGAAAAAAATAATAGTAAAATTTGAATTTTTGACAGACATAATAAAACAAATTTTTTGGTCAAATTTTCGCCATGTATTGGTTTAAAAAAATTAGATGTAATAGCTTTGTTCGCGGGTCTAGTAATGAACCGATTCCGAACCAGAACCGAACTGGTTTAGAATTTTTTTTTCAGCGCATGTCTAGTTATTTATTAGTTCGGAATTTTTATTTACTGCGAACGATTTTCTATACAGCTGAGTATGTATTCTAACCTAGCCTTTTGGTTAGATTTTTATGGTTAAATTGGATACAATACAAAAAAAGTAAATTTAATAAGTACCTATGTGTATTTAACTAAAGATAAAATTCAAACAACAAAAAATGGTAAAATCTAGTAATATTGTCTATATTTTTTAATTAAATCTTTATTTTATTGCATACATACATTTATACGGAATATAATTAAAAACCCTTTGTTTATATATGCTCAGAATCACAAAAATATAAAAAAAAAATAGGTATATTAACCCGCATAAAAAGTGGCAAAAAAAACTGTAATACAACGGTTTATTTCTGTACCACAAAAACAGAAAACAGCTGACCATGTCGACAATGCGCATGAAATTCCGAACTGAACTTTTAGTTCCAACAAAAATCCCAGGACTGCTAATCAGGTTACGAACCGGTAACGAACTGATTCCATTGTAACCCGCGAACACAGAACTGTTACTAAAAATTCAGGATTTTACTAACCGCAAACGCTGCTTTTTCACTGCGCATGCGAATAGTCCCAGAACCAGTTCGGAATCGAACCCGCGAACAAAGCTAATAATAATATATTTTTTTATTTAATAGCTTGATGTTATTTCAAAATGTGTTAAAAATTTTTACAAAATTGCTTCATAACTTTTTCGAGAATACGTGCAAATATTCAAATGCTGCACTGACTTGGTTGATGGGCGGAACTTCGAAAGTGTGTATCTTTTAGAATTTTACTGGGATCGATTTGAAATTTTAGGAGAATATTTTAAACATTTTATACTCGATATTTTATAAAACAAAACAAAAATTTTAAAACTTTCAAACCCTTAAAATTCTGTAACACCCTGTATAAGATAAAATTACATGGTAAATTTAACGCTCGGAGATAAAATTTAAATAACCATATTTTGTTTAAATTCGGTACTTAGCAAGATTTTTGCGTTCCATTAACTTTTATTGCTGTGGTACTTTCCGCATCGCGAAATGGCGTACAAAGACAGCCTCCGCACGTAAATGGAATGCAGCCGTAAAGAAATTAAAAGAATAAGGAAAAAACAACTTACTTGCAGCCGTTTGCGAGAGAAAATATGCTTAAAGCTTAATATTACCATATCCGCAATAATTTTATATTTAAAAACAGTTATCTGGTATAAAATTTATATTTATTGGGTGGTCTGTAAATATGTACAAGGCGTCCAAAATTCAAGGGTGCCAGTGGGATATAGACAGTGTTAGATCGAATACTGAAATCCTGTATTCGAATATGAATATTGAATACCGTAGAGTAGGGCGGGGCTAGTTGAGCAATTTTTCACTTGATAGGTTATAGTTCCTCAAAAATAAGTTTTAATGGCTTATAATGCATACTGATGGATTAGCAATTTATCCCTTATTAATAGTGTCCATAGTAATTTCTTACTAATAAGTTGAATTTAGGAGCTACATCTATTTTAATGTAGATAGTCAAGTATGCCCAACGTACCCCATAGGTGAGGTAAGTTGAGCAAGGGTATGGGGCTAGTGGAGCACTTAGAAAGTATAGTCAAATCATGGCTTGAATGTTAGATACGTTTACAATAAAAATACATTTTGACAATTTGCTTTTTATATTTATAATCTTATAGTGACAAAACAACAAATCTCGTTAATAAAACAGCAACGCACCTAGCTTAGCTTAACTATTGGATTTAATATCTATTAATTCATCTTCGTTTTTTTAAATATTCAAGCAGTTTTATTTTGCTTCTCTTGTAATGCCTTCTGTATGTGTTAAAATTGTAGCTTCTCTTGGTCCAGCCTTTGGGTATGGTCAAACTATTTCCAGAGAAAATTTATGAGTTAGATAGGTCAGCTCGTTGCTTATACAAAGTTCGGGTTGCAGCCTCTTTTAAATCTTGAGGAGACTCTAGTAGTATTACTGTTATAAGGTCGTGTCCTAAAAAATAATAAAAAAATATACTTAAAACAGTGGGGTTAGTTGAGCAACTGTAGCTCAACTAACCCCAACCTGAAATTTTAAAGAAAAAGTAAATTTATTAAAAAACCGGTTAGAATTATATCCAAAATCTTTATACATATTAAAACTACAATAAATGTACTTAAGATTAACACTTACTTGATTAAGAACGGAATACATTTAGCTATCACAGATAAAATTTTCCGGCTTGCAATTATTTTACTTTTTAATCACAAAATAAACAATGCGCACGGATACTTTTCTCGACCGCCGCATCCCCACTAGTGGTCGCACAATAAGTTCCCCTCGCGCAACCCCTTCTTTACGCTATTTGATGCTTTCGCGTGCGGTCGATATATATTTTGATTGCCCAACGTGCCCCGCCCTACCCTACTAGTTTAAAAAGTATTCGAATACCGAGAATTCGAATACAAATAAAAAAATATTCGAATACCGCTGTTTTTGAATATCACGATTCAGTATTCATGCATACTTCTTGAAAAAAAGGTTCTCACCCAAAAAAGAACCCCACAAAATCGTCTCTCCCTTATAGTCCCAGAGCTACTGAACCCTTCCAGTAACGTTAGAACTGTAAGGCTAGAAATTTGTAAAGTAATGAGTCATAGCATGCTAAGTACGAAAATCATCACCTGGCAGGCATTAGCCGTGCACATCATCACCCTGTATATTTTTAAAAGTTTAAAAACATTGTAAAAAATAAAAACTTGGTCTGTGAGCTTGAAATTTTTCTAGGATTTAGTTCATTTATAGTAAGGTTTAAAAAAATTGACAGGCATTTTCGATGAGCACAAGTACCTGCCAGGCGAACTGAAAAGCGTGGCTGATTTGGATGGCCATATTTTCAAAACTAATAAAGTTAGATGTACCTAATGTAAGGTTTTCTTAAAGCTCTTTTATAGATCTTTTTAACGGTGATACTAGTGATATTATACAGGGTGGAAAAAAAGTGAGGCACGCTGTATATTATATTACCATTAAAAAATCTTAATAAGAGCTTAAGAAAATAGTACATGAGGTACATCTAACTTTATTAGTTTTGGAAATATGGCCACACCTTTCAGTTCGCCTGACAGGTACTTTGTGCTCATCGAAAACGCTTGTTAATTTTTTTTTAACTTTACTATGATTGAACTAAACCCTAGAAAAATTTTAAGCTTAGAGCTCCAAGTTTTTATTTTTTATTTTTTTTTAACTTTTAAAAATATACAGGGTCATGATGTGCACGGCTGATGCCTGGCAGGTGATGATTTTCGTACTTAGCACGCTATGACTCATCACTATACAAATTTCCAGCCTTACAGGTCTAACGTTACTGGAAGGGTTTACTCCTCTACTATTCAACGTTTTGCTAGAAATACTGCTGCACCTAAATACATACCAGGATTCAGTATTCCTGAATACTTTTGAACACCAAAAAAACACACATAAATTTGCCTATACCTTAAACTTGCCGCTTTTAGTTATTAAAAATCTGTGTTTGAATACGGCGATTTCAATACCAGAATTTGAATACAGGACCTACCAAATATAAATAAAAAAGTATTCGAGATTACTATTTTTTTAAAATCGGTATTACCAATCCAAAAACCTGAATACTGACCAAAAAGAATTTAGGCGAATACCAAACAGACAGATGTATTTAAATACCAGCCAAATGTAATCTGAATAAGATTCAGAATACCGAGTAATTGATTACTACTCAACTCTGGATAAAGGAAACCGTAGGAAAAATGTCTGTTAAATTAGGGGAAAGTTGCGTAAGTAGGAGCTTTTCAATATATTGTTTGAAAATTTTAGAAATCCCGATTATTTTCTGATTTGGTTTTTATTGTTTGAATAATCAAGCCATTAAATTTAGATTGTGTTCTAACAAATGAATTTAATGATGACCTTTCATGGATTCAGTTGTTTTCCGTTACTTCCAGTTTAGCTGAAAACGACTTTAACTTTATTATTTATATTGGGACACCCGGTAAATGATTTATTTGAATAGAAAACGTCATTTCGAGAATTATAGGTGGTGGCTCGTTTTAATTGGAATTCACTGTATAATCTATAGGTTTGTTCCAGAAGAATGTTGGAAACATGTTAGCAACAATCGTAAAACGCAGAAATTGTTACAAACAGTAGTCAGAAATGTTGGCAACAGTTTTCTGCTGGAACGAAAAAATAAACAAGGCGTGCATACTGCTTATACGTCAATACAAGAAAGGTTATGTTAAAAATTGTCAGCAATGTTTGAAGAAAGTTTGCAAACTTTTCAAACAGTTTCCAACATTAGAAACATGGCACTGTCGGAACGAAAAATTTGACATGCGCAGAATCCGAACGGTTGCAAACATTTCTGACAGCCTGCTGGAACAAACCTAATAAATTAAGAAAATTTTGACCACTTTACAAATAGGGACTCTTTGTTTCACCTCCGAACAGTGCGGACGTGCGTAGAGGACTACAAAGTTCTTCCCGGAGTGGCGGCTAGAGGTGTCGTATTAACGTTTTTTGCCTTCGGGGATCAAGGAAAGATTCACGCTAAATTGACGGCATCTTTCTTCTGGATCTAAGCGCTGTGAGCGAAGATTCCTATAAGCTGATGGTATCCTGTTTGGTAGTGAACACGAGGTATTTCTCAAATGGCGGGAAATAGATGGGCGTGCCATGGGAACTGTCAGTAGTGAAAGTGAAGGTTATACGTAACACCAGTAGCAGATCTTGGTTAGACAGTCGACAATTTATGCATTGCATCGATTGTGGAGTTATTTGTTTTCTTTTGGAATTTCTGGGAGCTACGAGCTCGATTATCTAGATTTTCCGCCGACGAAGCCCTGGAAAGCATAGTCCGGAAGGGGGAGAGTGGTGGATTGGACCTGAAGGGACCAAGAACCAAGAAAAACCAAGAAAAACCAAGAAAAAAAAATAGAATAGAATAGAACACTTTACAAATAGTACTTGTTCCAGTACCTAATTGTTTACAATTTTAAAACAAATTACTTTAGTAACTGGTAAAAGTCAAGTGTGTATAAAATTCCTAATTAAATAACTTTATGGTAAATAAGATATGTGAAAATTTTTAAACTATAAATTTATAGAATGTACAACATACAGGTTTATTAAATGTAGAAATGCACGGGTACGTATGGGTTCGACGCTTCCTGTTTACTAGTTACTTGTTATAATTGGCACAACGACTTCTTAAAGGCATTCAGGAATGCAGTTCCAAAGAGAAAATAAAGAATTAAACAGAAAGTTAGTTTTCTGGCCTTGTGCCCACCAGAACATTGTTGTAATATATTACTATAGTCACTTCCTACTTTACTAAGATTAAACTAAATATGTATATACAGGGTGTCCGCTAATTAATGGTATAAAAACTACACTTGTCAGAATATTCACATTTAACCACACATACCCTTATCCAAATGATAATTATAGAGAAAATGCAGTGTGTCAAAGGAAAAAAATATTTTAAATTTCTTTCGATAAATACGTTTTGAATATTTAAATAAAAGTCGAAATTCAAGGTTTTTCTGACATGAACTTTTTAGATCCGATATCAACATTTTTGTGCAAACAAGAGGGTGATACCTACACTACTTGAAATTCTCTTCAACGTCGCAACTTTTTGTGCTACCCTGTATATATCATTTAAGTAAAACAAATTACTCTATTCTACACAAAAAAAGGTATTCTTTGTAAGAATTACTCTGAGCAACCGTTTACGAAATATTTGCGTTTGAATTGAATTAAATTGAAATGAACACCATAAAGCTGTATTTATAGATTTACGTTTCTGTTTCCGTTTTCCGTTTGACATTTTCAGATAGAAGATGAAACAACAACTTTCCTTTTGTCAATTTATATTTTCTGTTTGCCGTTTTCATATACCATATCAAAAACCGAAACGTAAAATGGCAAACGGAATCAGAAACGTCAGTCTATAAATTCAGCTTTAATTTCAGCGTATTAGCAGGAAATATATCACTTAGTTATATTGTTTGTGGTATTAGTTATAACATAGTTATATATATATATATATATATATATATATATATATATATATATATATATATATATATATATATATATATATATATATATATATATATATATATATATATATATATATATATATATATATATATATATATATATATATTAATTTATAGTGGCAATTATAGTTATAACATAGTTATAACTATACTTGCCACTATAAATTAATAATGAATAACTAGTAAGTAACTCCGGTTACTGTAGTTTTAAACCAATAAAATACATTTTTTATTGTGGTAACTAGTGTTATTTTATTGACTTTTTAAAACTTATACATCATATACGAATGGTATAGTATGGTATATATTTTCTCATATACTTTTGCCGCACTAAATATCTTAAATACAAATATCTCGTAAACCCTAGATACTGAGTTTTATTAGAATATCAGAAAAATGATCGTAATAAATTAAAAATAATGTTTTCAAATTACCACCCTGTATCTTCCTTATTGTCGACTTTTAGTATAGGTGTATCAGGTAAAATCCTAATATTTTGGCGTAAGAAATTTGTAGTTTCTCTGTGTACCAATAATTAGTGGACATCCTGTATATTTGTACAGTGCATTTCCGTTGAAACACCCCACCTCGTATAATTTTGTTATTTATACACTTATAAAAATACGTGTTACTTTAAGGGAAACACATATATGTGTCAAAATTTGCTTGTTCAGGGCCCCGGCCCCGATTTTTGACTTGAGGAGTAGAAATTTCTAATGGAAAAGATGTTTTGTTTGTCTCTTTCTCTCTCTTCTTACAATTAAAAGTTGGCAATTAAAAGAAAAAGGAAGAAACCTTTTTCCATCCAACATTTCTACTCCCTAAGTCGAAAATCGAGGCCCTGGGATTATTTTCTTCCCCCCACCCCGACACAAAATGTTAAAAGTTCAAATCAAAAGAAAAAATTAAATAGCACCTTATTTAAAAATGTTCGTAATTCTCTTATTAATAGTTTATACCCAGCAAACACTATTTGCCGGCAATATACATTTTTCATATTGGCATTGATGGTAAAGCATTGGCAATTGGTGGCAATATTATGCCAACATCTAATACGTATTAAAAAGTTAACCCTAAATAAACACTCAATTGCCAATAAATTTTACATGCAGGCGAATTGCCGGCAAGCATACAAAAATGGCGGCATACCAATCCTGATTAAATAAAGCATGCCTTTTGTTGCAGGCAAATAAATATTGGACTTTTGAAGGCAAAACCTTCAACGTATATTCATACTTTTCAAACCATATTATTAACATTGGTATTTAACCAACACTCGAGCAATTTTTTGATCTGTTTTATTTATAATGGCGGCTAAACAACAATATTTTATGTTTTTTTACATAATTTAAAGGAAATGGACTTTTCCTAACATTTTATTGATACAAATCATGCAAATAAAAATTAAGTCAAACAAAATGTTTATTATGTATTTTTGAGAGAATAAAAATAAAATGATGGTAAAATTAGTTAGGTTAATTTCGACGATTTCGACCAAAGGTGACCTTTTATTTTTTTGGTTTATTGTTACGATATAAAAATTTATATTATGTAATTTTGTTATTGATATAGTTTTCCTGCCTTTTTTCTCATTTTTTCGATTACAAAATTCTAAATATGTTATTTAACTTTTGGGAGATTCAATTTATAAAACTTGCAATAATTATTTAATGATAAATGCCATTATCCTAACGCATTTTTTGCCAATAACTTATTAATGATGGGTGCCATCATCCTAAACGCATTTTTTGGAATAACTTATTAATGATGGATGCCATCATCCTAAACGCATTTTTTCATCATAAATTATTAATGACGGATGCAATCACATTATCTACAACACGTGCCTAATAACGGTCAATTGCCCACTTTGACGTCTTTTGATATCTTTTGCCAATGCCTTGCCATTAAAGAGTGTTGGCAATGCCAGTAAACTAAATGTACAACGCCGGCAAAAATGTTATATGGGTAGTTTTTAAAATTGATTTAATATTTAAAAAAAATGTATCCTTACATTTCGAGTACAACGACAGAGTGCATTTGCTACTTTTTGACATGTAACCATTCAAATGTTATTTTAATATTATACTTTTTGAAAATTTTATGGATGTTTTCCCGAAGTGTCATGAATGTCTTGTTTAAAAATCACT
>JACEGR010005906.1:0-67261 GCA_014170235.1 Listronotus bonariensis
GTAGGGGAGCCCACGAGGGGATTTTGGGATTTAATACAGCGCGGCAGATTAATATACCGGAGAATACCTTGTACCCGGTTAGGTACCTCTACCAAATATGAGCCCCGTATACAGGGCCGATCGTAAAAACAAAAACATATTATGCTTTATTTGTTTTCTGGGAGATTAAATTTAATCAAAATATTATTTGGCTTCTCTCCAGATTAAAATTAAAAGTTTATTTAACATTTTAAGAAAATTAAAACTTTTATACATTATGAAGAACTATTTTACTTTTACACAATATAATAAAAGTTAATATTACTTTTAAAGAAATAAAATAATGAAATATTTAATATAAAGTTACAATACAAAGGTTTCAATCTATAAACAAAGGTTCATTAGCACTCCGTTGAAATTATTTTAATCCAATCAAATAAAATCTTAACAAGACGCCAGTTCTCGTCTGGCGAACCTTTGTTTATAGATTGAAACCTTTGTATTGTAAGTAACTTAATATTAAATATTTCATTATTTTATTTTTTTAAAGTAATAATAACTTTTATTAAATTGCGTAAGAGCAGAATAGTTGTTCATAATGTATAAAAGTTTTAATTTTCTTACAATGTTAAATAAACTTTTTAATTTTATTCTAGAGATAAGCCAAATAATATAGAACACCAGGTATATTGAGCCATTTTTAAATTTTAGGGATAAAAATAAGGTTATTTTCTTAGGCAATTTCTATACCAAAAATGTAAGGTTTTTTAGATGTATGTTTAAAAAGTAGTGCGGGAATAAATTATGACAAAAAAATTTTGCTGAAAGGAAACTTTGCTATTTTTAATGGAACACCCAGTATATTTTCATTATTCTTAAAGTTTCATGTTTCCTCTTTAAAAAAATATAATATAAGGTTTTTAGACTTCAGGTGATGGGTAGACGCTCAAAAGTTAAAGAAAATACGGTTTCCACTTAGCCGACGTTTCGGAAAATTTATTTTCCTCTTCAGGGAAATTAGAATTGATTTTCCGTGTTAAAAATATGTTTTAACTCTTGAGCCTTTGCCCATTAATTAAACTCTAAATTCTATTAAGGCTGTTATTCATTGTAACATAACATAAGGTATTGTAACTTCAAAAAAAAAACGCATGTATTGATCAGCAAAAATTTGTCATATAGCTTGCTACATTATTGTAACGTTAGATAAAGCAAATTTTTATTGTTAATAATAATATTCCTAATCTCCATGCGGTGAATTTTTAGAGGTCAATAAATGCTGTATTACTAAAATAACCATACGTTATAATAAATACCTTTTTTAAAGGGAAAAGATAAAACTTAACTAGAATATTGACAAATATACTGAGTGTTCCATTTAAAGAACCAAAGTGAACCTTTATCAAAAATATACATGTTATGGATTTTTCAAGAACCTTAAATATCTAAAAAACCTTACATTTCTGTTATAGGAATCGCTAAAGAAGCTTACTTTATTTTTATTCCTAAATCTAAAAATTGCCCAGTATACAGCGTATTCCTATTTTTTTTATATGCCAAAAAATGTCTTTTGGAGCAAGAAGGTTTTCTTTATATTTGTTAACAATATCTAAATTGGTTTAAAAGTTATTACAAAAAACCATTAATAATAATATTTTGCATTTTTAACACCTCGTAGTTCAAGATCTAAGACGTTAAGGACATATCTTTAAAAAAAAACCTATTTTTATTGTAGAATTAGCCTTTAAAGTTTGTCAGATATTATTTAATCAATACAAATAATTATTTTCCCCCTATGGGAGGTTTCTGATTTTAAACAGTTTACTATAAATTAAGAAACACACCTGAACAAAAAAATATATTTCATTGGTTTAAAAGTTAGTAACCATAGTTACCACAATAAAAAATGTATTTTATTGGTTTAAAGCTACGGTTACCGGAGTTACCTACTAGGTACTCATTATCAATTTATAGTGGCCAAAGTATAGGTTTGTCAATTTTGATCGAATGGATTAAGTCAGGACCGGACTAACGGGACTTTTTCAAAATGATGCATTTAACTTCGTTGCAAAAGAAATCGAATGTGTCTACATTTAGGCTAATACGTTTAATTTTAATTTATTTACTGGTAACTTGTGTCAGCGTCGAACGTAGAAACCATGGTAACCTCACATTTTTGATTTTTAAAGCACACTAAAAAAGTTCCCTGTTAAAATCAAGAGAGATACATGCTTTTGGGGCGCATTTATCAGGAATAATCATAATTTCTGAACCCTAAAATTATTGACAGATTCGCTTTTAATGAATTATTTCCCATAGTTTGTCTACAAGAGAACGTATTAGCTCAATTGTAGCTAGATCCGCTTTCTTTTGCAACGAGGTTAAATGCATCATTTTGGAAAGTCCCGTAAGTCCGGTCCTGACTAACTCTATTCGACCAAAATTGACAAACCTAGAGAAAACATATTCACCTATCAGCCCTGGAAAAATCAGAAAGATAGGCGCAACAGATAAAAAGTGTGCATGTTGAATTTTGTTCACCCTGTATATCAGCTAATACAAATAATAACTTACCCGATTATATCTTGATGCATAATAATAAATTCTCGTTGTAAAATCCGGTAAGATTCCCTTTTTCCGAAATTATAACTTTTTTGTAGGTCTTCGGAATATCGATGAAAATTTACAATAAAGTGTTTTAAAATTTTTACTTGACATACTCCCAACTTTATGAAACTAAAAAAAAAACATTTATAATATAATGTTAGTTAACACATTAAAAAAAAACAAATATTGTATTCTGGTCTTAACGAATTTTAAATGCAATAAATCATTTATACACGGTAATCAAACTTAAGTCGGCACTATTGCTAACTTCTTTATTATTGGAAATACGAAGTCGGTTAAATTGGTAAACTTATAGTATTTTTTTCCGCTTATTAACGTGCTGCCAACAAAAACACAATTGAACATCGGATCATTAGCCCATAGGCTTATTGTGCCCTGACCCTACTTTTTTCCATTCACACGCCATTCATTTCATAACTTGTATGGCTGCTGTCCCGTCCGTGCTCTGACCTCCGAGCAGATCGCCGTGTGTTGTCGCCCAAACCATCGGCCACCTGGTCACCCATCTAAGATATGGTCGCCCTCCACAACGCTTAACTCCGGTGATCGACGCTGTCGACCCCACCAGAGCAGCAACGAGCGCGGTTAAAAAATAATGATTATTATATAATAAAAATGTTTTGCTAACTTTTTTATTTATTTTTAGTCATTGTTCTTAGCAATAATTTTCCAAATTTATACGTATAAGTTAATAAATTACCCTGTCTACATTAGGCGCGAATCGCCCATAGGGTTATTTCATACCTAATTTATAATAAAATTAAAAAATAATAACAATTACTCCTTACAAAGAAAAAGCACAAAATGGAGAGAATTTACTAGGTCATAACTACGCTTAAGCAAAATGCACGAAAGCAAAAAAATGGAGCCTACTACGGTCACTTGAACAATAATAATAACGTTCTTTATGCGGTTGCCTACATCGCACTGCATCATATTATTTTTTGCTTTCGCGGTCATGTGTTTTGGTGACGGCGCAGGTCTTGTTGAAAAATATAATATTTAAATAAACTGGTTTTGTTTTTCAATATAGTAAGGTTGAGTAACGTGTAATATTACTAAACTAACCAAAACTAACAATAAGTTCAACTGTTTAAAAAATAGTTATTACAATGTAAAGTGGTTGGTGTTTAGAAACATTAAAAAACTATTAGAAAAAAGAGGCCAGGCAGTAAAAATACCGGCCTTATTGTGACATCTGAGCTTGCGCAGATGCATGGTAGGATAAGGACTCCCTTAATAAATATAGTGCCTGGCCTTTTTATGTCGGTTTAAGGTCGTGCCTTATTTTGGTCTTATTTTAACTTCGGAACTGTTCGTCTAACCGAACAGCTGACGGACAAAATCGAAGAAAAGTTTTTAGAAGTAAAAATACTTAAAACCTTGATTTTTCAAATGTATTTCTGTAATTATGTTAAACAAAACCCGATATTACAAAAAAATAAAGAAAATCTACTAAAAATGTCATTTTTTAGGTTAATGGTACTGTCAACATGATTTGCAAAAACTCTAAATTATGGGTACAAGCACTAATAAAATAAGGCCGATAATCATAATTCCCGAGCTTAATAAGGCAACTTGCAATAATTCTCTAATTTCAAAAAAGGATTGTTCCGATTAGTTAGTACTCAACCAGACCAGTAAAAATAGATAAAAAGAAGAAAACAGGTACTTTAAATCGGTAAAAATAATAATTAATAATAATTATGATATAAATATTTCTAAACTTAAATCAGAATTTATAATTTATGAAGTCGCTAAGATCGATGGGAAAATGATTAAAAACCATTATTGTTTTTAGCGATTGTATAGAAAAATGTAATGTTAATATTTATTAGTTTTTGCAGTAAATATTTGTATACATATTTTTCGGCAAAAAAAAATATTATCATTGTTTAAGTCTGTCCATAAAAATGGTTTATGTAAATTGTATAGAAAATGTAAAACGTTGTATTGCGAGGTACAATTATTTGCTCACAAAATTTGACCCACCGGAGAAAACCTTGTCTCTATTAACCTTGACTCGTCTGTTTAATTTAATGCAAATTAATAAAATAATTATCAGTTTATTTAAAAAGAACCTACCTAAAACAAACGCCTGTGTTTGGAAAAGCACTTTAGAACTTATAACATGTAAATAATAAAAAAATAGTATATTACCCAAAACAAGTTAAATCTGTTGTCACAAAAAATATACTTAGGTAAGCTCCAGCTGAAGAAGTCCATATAAATGCAGGCCAATATTGGCCATCAAATGGGGTCCAAGATGATAATGGTAGTTGAGTAATCAGTATTGTTTCGTTGCCTCTTCGGATTACATATGGATCTAAACATAAACAAAATAATATACAGTCACCGGCAATAGGTTCGCAACATACAAGGTGTTCATTTTAAAGGTTACCACTCACTTATCTGCGAATAGGGACAGATTTAAGAAAATCGCTGAAACACGTTAAGATATTTATTGAGGGGGAACGTTTTTCACAAAAATTGGACGGCCGGCGCCTTTTTAACCCTCTAGTCAACAGGGTCCCCAATCCAAAATTTTTAAATGGAAAAGGGGGTTAAGTAATACATCATTTTAAAGCTCCTGACGAGTACTTTATTACCGTAAAATATAAAGTCAATATATTTAGCCACTACAAAATGGCGGTACTTTAAAAATTATCCAATAACCCAATTTGGATGCCCGTATTTCGGAAACCAATAAATTTAGATGTACCTTATGTAGTATTTTTCTTAAAGCTCTTTTAAAGATCTTTCTACTGGTAATATAATTATACAGGGTGCTTTATTAGGAAAATATGTACCTACCTTTTGTCCTACCCTGTGTATAATTATTAGTATTATCATTAAAAGATCTTAAAAAGAGCTTTAAAAATACCACATTAAGTACATCTAACTTTATTTTATTAGTATTGGAAATATGGCCATCCCAATAAGGTATTTGGGTAATATTTAAAGTACCGCCATTTTGTAGTAGGTAAAGACATTGACTTTATATTCTAGGGTTATAAAGTACTTGTTAAGAACCTTAAAATGATGTATCACTCGCCCCCTTCCCTTTTAAGAATTTTGGGGTGGGAGTCTGGTGGCTAGGGGATTGAAGGGGCGCCGTCCAATTTTTTGTAAAACATTTCTTCTCAATAAATATCGTGACGTGTTTCGACGTTTTTCTCGAATCTGTCCCTTTTTGCAGACAACTAAGTGCTAAATTTTAAAATGAGCACCCTGTATAGTTTTTTTTTAGAAGAAATATTATTACTTTATTAGGGTAAACTTTATCAAAACTCCAAATAAAAGTTTAAAGAATATAATTATTTTACAAAAAGTAAATTTGCCATTTATATTTTTAATTAAGTAAAGATGTACCTTTTTATTCAATTATCGGAGAAGTTTTGTTTGACGTTAGATGTACAATCTAGTCAAAAAGTTCAAAAATTTGTTTTTAGCTTTAAAAATAATGACATTCAAGAAATAAAAAAAGTAAAATAGGACAAAAAATTTTAATAAAAAAAAAAACTATCTTTCGAAACTCTTTCTCCATTTTTCATATTTTTTTAACGTTGAAAATAGGGCCCCGCGACGTCGAAACACCATAGGCGCGCCGTCTGAAAAGCTGGTATGTAACTTAATTTTTTTATAGTATTAAATAACATTGTGAAAGTTTTTAAAAAAATAAGGCGTGATTTAGACACATATAAATAAAAAAACCTTGGGGATAACAAATATGTATGTTCATTTTTTAAAAACTTTGTTAATTTACAATTTTTTTGCCAATCTCTGTTTTTATAAATTACGGCATAAAAGTTAAAATAACTGATCTATGAATTTTTGCTTCGTGGAGCTCTTCCTATTTAGGTACTGTAGTATCGGAGAATAAAAAAACACGAGATGACTTTGTAAAAACCCGATTTTTATTTTATCTTAAAAATCTTACATGTTTCTACCAAAAACAGTCATTACTAAGAGAGAGAAAACAATATATTTTTATCCTATGTCTACTCTAGAATAATATTCTAATTTATAAAGTTAACCTAGGCAACCCACTATTCAATGCACAGTACCGTACTTAACTTAATATATTACAATCTACCCCACCTATAAATCCAAACGTACGGGTGCTTTAATTTGTCGCTTAGGTCGTTCATTTACATTTAAACTTATAATCTGATCATCCTTCTTATTATTCTGTACCAAAACATTTTTATCTGGTCTACTAACTAACACTGCACTTTCACAAGTGTCTTTAACTTCATCAGTAGAACTATTCTTATCCTCACTATTAATTTTACAATTATCATTGACATTTGAATGGAAAGAAGGAATAAACATTTTATCAGAAGTAGTACAATCATTACGATTAATAATATTATCAGACATATCAGCCAAAGTAGAGCTCGTATCACTATTTACTGGTTTTAAGTCACTACTCAATATTTGGTTGACGTGCCTTTTCCAAATAAACCCATCTTTTAACACTTTACATAAATATATTCTATCACCTAAAACCTCATCAATTTTAGCTTCCACCCAACCTTTCTTATTAGGATTTCGATAATCTCTACATAACACTACATCCCCCTCTTTAAAAATCTTATTCCTCTTACCATCATAGTTCATTACCTTTTTATCTGAATTAATATTTCTTTCGGTAAGAAGATCTAACCTATTTCTAATATTATGTTTAAAAACTAAACTGCTTGGTTTGATACCAGTAGTGATGTGTACTGAATTTCTGTAATGAAATAAATAACGATTCATTAAAGTTTCAAAAGAAGCATCACTATTAGTTTCATCCTTAAATGCTCTACATATACTGTTTTTAAAACTTTTCACAGCATTCTCAGCTATACCATTAGTTGAAGGATGGTATGGAGGAGAAGTTTGATGTTTTACTCCATTTAAACTTAAAAATTTTGAAAATTCATCTGCACAAAACTGTGGACCGTTATCTGTTACCACAACCTTAGGTAAACCAAAACGCGCAAAACACTCACGAAACTTTTCTATAGTGCTTAATGTATCTGTATTTTTCATGATAAAAGCTTCAGGCCACTTAGAATAGGTATCTATTATAATTAAGATCATTTTATCTCGAATCGGACCTAAAAAATCAGCATGAACTCTTTCATAGAAATAGCTTGCTTTTACACAAGGTATTAAAATAGATTTATTAGGTTCTGATCTAGAAGTAGAACAAATTCGACATTCAGACACCAATCGCTCAATATCTTTATCCAGTGAAGGCCACCAAAAATAAGATCTGGCATTCGCTTTCATCTTACATACACCCTCATGAGTACTATGTAACTCAGACAACAGTTGTGCTCTTAAATTATTAGGTATTACGACTCGATAACCCCATAAAATAATATCATTTTCGATTGACAACTCGTCTTTTCTACTAAAATATGGTTTTAATGATTCATCTTTTGTGTTATTTGGAAATCCATTCCTAATAAAATTAAAAATTCTACCAAGATTAACATCACGTCTTGTTTCTGACCTTACTTTATTTGAATCAATAGGAAAAACTGACTCAAGAAAATTTAAATAATCATACTCCACTGCAGTACTCGGCTCTTCCATTGGTAATGGTAATCTACTTAAACCATCTGCCTTATTTTCCTTACCCTGAATATACCGAATAGTATAATCAAAACCACTTAAAAATAAAGACCACCTTTGAAGTCTTCCCGCTGCCATTTTAGGTAAACTCTTATGCTCCCCAAATAAGGTTTGCAATGACTTATGATCGGTTACAATCTCAAACTTACGTCCTGCTAAATACTCATAAAATTTTGTTACTGCCCAATAAATACTGAGTGCTTCTTTATGTACCATGCTGTAGTTTTTCTCAGCTTTCGATAGTACCCTAGAAATAAAACTTATAGGTCTTTCAACCCCATCAGGCAACACATGTAACAGAACTGCTCCTATTCCGTATTCGCTGCTATCACATGCTAAACGTAACTTTTTATTTGGATCAAAATGTATAAGAACCCGATCAGAAGTTATAGCTTTCTTTGCAAATTCAAAAGATTCCTTACAAGCTTTATTCCACTTAAAACATCTATCTTTTTCCAAAAGACAATACAACGGTTTTAAATTACTTGCTAAATTAGGAATAAATTTAGAATAATAATTTATCATACCTACAAATGCACGAACTTCAGTTTTATCACGCGGAGTTGGCGTTTTCAAAATTGCTTCAATTTTTTTATTATCTTTTTCTAAACCAAGAGCTGAAATAGTATGACCTAAATAAGAAATTTTATCCTGAAAGAAAACACATTTTCTCGCATTTAGCCTAAATCCTGCCCTGTTCAATCTATCAAGAACTTCAGTTAAATTATTTAAATGCTCAGTTTCATTCCTTCCAGTTACAACAATGTCATCTAAATAGTTTACAGTGCCCTTACAACCTAACAAAACTTTTTCTACCACACATTGAAAAATACTACATGCAGGTTTTGTTCCATATGGCAATCTCTTTACCTTATAAATTCCATAGGGCGTACTCCATGCTAAAAGTTCAGACGTTTCATCATCTAAAATCAATTGATTATAAGCATTCAAAAAGTCTAACTTGGTAAAATGCTGACCACCCTGCAAAGCTACAAAAATATCCTCAATCCTAGGAAGTGGATGGTTAACATCTTTCAAAAATTTGTTAATTGTTACTTTATAATTAGCACAAAGTCTAATATCAACACCATTAGGCTTAACAACAGGAACTAGAGGCGTTCCAAAACTTGAATTCGAAACTTTCTCAATCACCCCTTCCTTCTCTAGCCTTTCTAATTCTTTTTGAACCTTTTCTTTAAAAGCATAGGGAATCGGTGCTGGTTTTCTAAAAATAGGGTTAATATTTTCCGCATTGAGTTCTAATTTAATTTTTTCATTCTTATATTGCCCTAACTCATCTTTAAATAAATCTGGAAACTTTTTTAAAACCCCTGTAAAGTTACATTACTAACATGGTCAACTTCACAAACTTCCTCATTCTCCGAAACTTTTATACCATTCAAAAGCACTTCACTCCTCTCATTCAAGGTCAACAAAAATTTTCTCCAAATATCACGACCTATTAAAGCTTTTGAAGCTCCTTTTACAATAAGAAATGTACAACTTTTTGTATCTTTATTAATCGTAAAATCAACATCTATTTTACCTAGTGGTGCAATCTCTGGCCCATGATAAACTTTTATTATGATGTTAGTTGGTTTAATTTGAACCTGTTTAAAGAATTTTTGATAAATATCATAAGGTAAGCATGACAACCCTGCCCCCGTATCAACCTCAAACAAAATAGGAATATTGTTGATAAAAGCTTTTAAAGTTACTGGTGCAACAAAATTGTTACTTAAACTAAAAATGTCAATATTAAAAAATTCAGTAACATTATCATTAGGTTCCTTAGATTCTAAATAATGGTTTTTTCAACCTGAATCTTACACACTTTTGCTATGTGTCCCTTTTTTTACAATTTGAACACGTATACTTTTTAAATTTACAAGTTTTAAAAATGTGATTGCTTTCACCACACGCAAAACATAAATTTTTCTTTTCACTCACCTGGTCCCTTCTATCAGTTACCTTGTCCTTTAATTTACCACCAAAATTATGTTTCACTGACCCCGAACCCTTGCGATTACCATCACTGTAAGTCTTTCTAACTTCACCTTGTAGCTGGTAAACGTTTGACATCTGTGGTTTGGTTTCTCTAAGGGTCGCTTCTTTTACTAAAGCAATTTCAACCATATCCTTTAGACACCTTGAAATTTTTTCTTCACAAAGACGATCTAAAATTGGTCCTGGCTTTAGACCCACAACAAATTTGTCTAAAACTCTAGCTTCTAATAAATTACCAAATTCACACTCAGAGGCTGCTTTCTTAACTTTTACGAACCATTCGTTAATACTTTCCTCTTTTTGTCTAATTGAATCAAAATATACCCTTTTTCTGTATACCGAAATCTTGGGTTTAAACTGGCTGGATAACAACTCAATCAGTTCTTTGTAAGTCTTCGAACTTGGTTTATCTGGGTGACAAACATTTCTCAAAATGATATAAACATCTTCATTAATAGAAGTTAACAATACCGATACTTTGCGTCCATCTTCTACTCGGTTTGCCAAAAAGAATTGCTCTAAACGCTCAGAAAAAATCTCCCAATCATCTCCAATTTTAAAAATTGCTAAATTAGCTATGTTACCAGTATTTACTACTGTAACGTTTGCTGTAATTTCACTTGCAGAACTTTCCATCTTGCAAAAGAAAAAAATATAATAACAAAACAAAGTCTGTCGTTGCGGCTTGCGGCTGCCGGCTTTTACACAAAGAGCGTGAATGTGCGTAAACCACTCAAGTTAAATTTGCGAAAATTATCAGAACACTTTCCGAAAACACGAAAATACTACATTGGGAATATCCTTTTAATCACTCGTCGCCAAATTGTAGTATCGGAGAATAAAAAACACGAGATGACTTTGTAAAAACCCGATTTTTATTTTATCTTAAAATCTTACATGTTTCTACCAAAAACAGTCATTACTAAGAGAGAGAAAACAATATATTTTTATCCTATGTCTACTCTAGAATAATATTCTAATTTATAAAGTTAACCCAGGCAACCCACTATTCAATGCACAGTACCGTACTTAACTAAATATATTACAGGTACCTACTTAATAAAGTTTTGTTTTTAAAAGTTTATTATTTTTTTAATTAGATATTTTTTGGGTGAACAAAAATTGAATTTCAAAAGAAACTTTTTTGTTTTATAATATCCTATTATTGTTGTTTTTGTATCTATCGTCAAAAAGTACCGCTTAAAAAGCTTTAAAGTGTTCTTATGATTAAGTCTATTTCATTACTGTTCCAGCGACTATAATAAACAATGTTTTAACAAATAACGTAATTATTTAAGTTTTGTTTTGAAAGCGTTTAATATTCTGTTAATTAAATATTTTGAGTGAACAAAAACTGGAATTTCAAAAATAACTTTTTCATTGTTTTATAATATATTTTAAGTTTTAAGTATTATCTATATTAGATGCAAAACAGCGATAAGATATTACAAAAAGCATTGTTAACATTTTTTATGAATTTTATTTTCTTTTAAGCTAAAAACTCCAATTAACAAAGTAATAAACCCTAAAAGTGCATAACTTCATTAAGGATTTAAACAAGTAGAGCACCAAAAGCGAAAAAATTTACACAGAATCAGCTAAATAAATTCGTTTATAGGCAACGTGTGGGAAAGAGACGGTCTAACACAAATGCCGGCTTGTCAACATTTCAGATTGGATGACTAATCGTACTTCCTTTGTTGTTGCTTAACTTGCCGTTATACCTTTTACTACTGCTTATACAGTTTAAAGTACAATTATTTGAACTTTAATGCCGTAATTTATAAAAACAGAGATTGGAACAAAATATGTTATTTAACAGAGACGCGACTTTTTGAAAAATCGACATACTTTTTTTAAAAAGGTTTTTTTGTTTAGGTGTCTAGATTGCGCAACAATTACACAATTCAATTTTAAATAATTAAATATTTATTTTATAGCAAAAAAATTATTATAAGTGATACACCGGCTTTTTAAACGTTAATGCCGTTACAACCTTGCAGAGCCCTATTTTTAGCTTAAAAATATTTATGAATAATGAAGCCAGAGTTTCAGGACTCTTCTTTTATTGAAAATTTCCTCCTCTTTTAGGATTTTTTTAATTACTTTAATTTTGTTTGTTTTAAAGTTAATACCTAAAAACTAAACCCTTTTTTGTCTTTTATGTCGTTAATAAAAATCGTATTTTTTTAATGTTCCAATAGGTCCTGAAAAATATTTTTCTAGGCGTCATCGTCCTTCTAAAATTAAGTAGGCTCCCACCACTGATCTCGATGGATTGCCAATGTTACCTGCGCGAAACAAAAGTTACATTTCATGGGCGAAAAACCGGTTTGTGCGCAAGCCAGTTGAGGGTAAACGCACCCGGCCCCAAACAAACTATCCGCATATAGGAAAGAATTTGTTGACGGCGCACGGTGGTGAGGTCATATGAGATCATGGGGCCAAAATGCAAAAACAATTAATTTTGTTTTTAGATTCAGAAATCTAATGTAAAATAAGTTTGCTGAGAATTTTTAAAATAAGGACAAGTAAAAACTAGTTAATTTATCAGCAAGTATGAAAAAAGCATTTTTTGCCTGGCGTGGTCTGGATGCCTTTCAAATTTTGTAATGCATTTTGGTGTAGGGGGTGGGTCAGGGATGTAAAGGGGGTAAATTCATAACTTTGAAACCAAAGCAGATACGAACATGCGGTTTTCAGATTTTTGATTTTATTTATGGTCACAATACATTTATTACTGAAAAAATGGGGTTGGGGCTGGTTGAGCAGTGTGAAGGGGGTATTTTTACAACTTTAAAACCAAAAAATATACGAACATAGGATTGAGGTTTTCACAATATTTTTATAATACTCTATTGACCATCAATATTATCTATAAACAATATCGTGAAAATACAATATGTATTATGAAAAATATGAGGGGTGTAACAATAAATTAATATCATTTGAATAGGCAAATTCGGGCAGCTACAATTAAACATTTATGAATGACGGTGAGTTTAAGTTTATTTTTAGTGCAAAATCTAATCTTCGGCAAACTTCGCACAATATTTATTTTCTTGTAGAAAGTGGAAAATTTTAATTAAAAAGAAAATGTGCGTATTATCTGGCAAATTAATTTTATTCAACTTAAAGAAAGATATTTTAGAAAACCAAATATTACTACTATATAAAAAAAATGTATTAACTTAAAAAAATGCATTAAGAATAAATTTTACAGCAGCAATTGGAAAAAATACTTTAACTTCATTGATATTTTACTCAGTATATTAAAATATTTACACTCCTTGAAAAAACTTCTGATATTGAAATTATTTTTTTCATCAGTAATACTTTGATGGTATCAATTATATAATATTTATTATAGTAAATGTGATTAAAAAATAATGACATGAAATATATACTTAATTTTTTAAAATTAATTATCGCCACGAATTTACATTAAAGCTCGCCACTGTGCGGCGTCCTGGTTTTCTGTTCGAAGTATGGTAGCTAATGAGCGTTACAGTCAGACCGCGGACGAAGGGTACGGGGTGCCGGTGTTTGTGTTTTGCCACGGCTTTTAAGTGCGCATGTCCGTCCACCCACTGCGCATGTCCGTCCACCCACTGCGCAAGGTCGTAAAAATCCGAAAAATGCTTCTTGCATTGCGGATCTAAATGTAGCTTATCTATGGCGCCCACATATTATTAGAAGTTTAAGTTCTACTTAACACGTTTTTAAACGTGTTGACAAGACTACTATCGAAGAGCCTAAACAAAATTCAATAAAAATTAATATTTTTAAATTATACTAACCAGAACTAATGTAAGTTAATAAAAATATGTATTTTTAAACAAAACAAAATGATTCAAAACATTGTAATTATTTTCTTAAAGTTTAAAATTAGAAATATTGCACAAAATAGAAAAAAATAGTACTAATATTTTAGTCTTACATCCAGAATAAAAAAAAATAAAGTTTAAAGTTATATAGGGTGACTCAAAAATGTTGGATTTTTTTTCAAATGATTATAACCTTAGTCATATTTTTTAAACCATCCAACAGAAAAACTTTTTGTTTAAATAAATTTAATACAACATTTTTTTTATCAGGTAAGCAAGTGAATAGACTTATTGTTTTTTTCATTAATGTTTATTAACGATGTTAAATTATTTTTAAATTAACTTTGAAGATATGTGTTCATAGAAAAATCCCTATTTTGAGTGACCACAAAAATGGATCTTTAAAAGAAAATTAATAAATAATGAATAAATAAATTTTAAAACATCCTGTATACAAAAAAAACATTATAGTGGATTTACCTCTAAAATATGGCGCAGCAATATAAAATATAACCACCACACATATTCCAGCAAAATATAGTAGAATAGTCTGTTGAACAGATGATACCATTTGCTTGTAAGTTGAAATTAAATCTTCATTCTTGCTGTCATAAATTCTTTTCTCATACCTTATAGCATTCTTAATTATTTTTCCACTAACTTTTCCTAAAAATAAATGCAAAATATATTAAAACTCCTTACTGTTTGTAATTTCGTTGCATTGAAAGGTCGCATCTCTCGGGACACTGTCCAACCTGGAGATGCAGCTTTTTACACTAGCCGAAGATATTTCTTTCAGAGCTAATTGGGATTACCAACCGCAGATCGGCTTCGAACTATTTTATTTCTCATCAGTACGGTGTAGGCGATATATTTGAGATAAGAATAACAATATTTTTTAAAAATCAAACAAAATTTATTTAACAAAATTGAAAAAGGAAAAAACTCCGTCCTTCTTGTAACTTCCTTGCACTGCACGGTTGCATCTCTCGGGAGACTATCCAACCTGGAAATGCAGATTTTTATACTAGCCGACAGTGTTGCCAACTCTTAGAAATATTTGTCCCTAAACCTAAGTCGAAATCCCCCTTAAAAAAGAAATTATTTTTTACCGTAACAAATTCTCAAGAGCAAAAAAAGGGCCTTACCTAAAACATTATATGTATGTATATGTATTTCGTTTCCAAATTTGATATTCTACAGTACCAAATTTAAAAGATAAAAAAAAGGTTTTTTTTAATTGTTTTTTATTTTTGTATGTATCTTAAGTTAAAATTTAAAAATATTCCTTGACAAATTAGACCCCTAAAAATCCCATCCCACTTATTTAGGGGAAGGATGGGCAAGTTGACATACTTGTTAAGTTAGGTGAATATCTTTTGAAAAATATTGGGATATATGGTTAAACACTTTGAGTAAAAATTATATGACTTTCATTTTTGTTTATTACAAAAAGATTAGTAAACATTTTTTGAATAAAAACAAAACAAAAATCTAATTTCTTGCAATAATTCATCTACCCGGAAGGGCAAAATGACACATACGAAACATTTTGAAACAAGCCAAGAAAGTAGTAGTTATCACTACATAATTCGCAAATATATTTTTTGGTTTTCATGGAGAGTCCCGCGCATTCAGCATGTGCCCACAACGTAACCAGCCTTCATAAGGTCTAGAACGGCTGTATAGATCATTGCAATAAAGACATGCGCAATCATCTTCGTCGTCCTCATAAGGGTTTTCACCACCGGAGTATTCTTTTTCACAGGAAATGTCTGTAACTATGGATGGTACACTTCTTTGTACTTCATTTGAGGTTGTGTCTACCTGACTAACAGTCCCTACAATGTCGTCAAAAATACTCTTCTTGGCTTTATTTCGATTTCCCCTTCTTAAATCTGCTTGTTTTTTCACATTTTCCTTTTCTCGAAGGCTCTGTAGAAATGGGTTTTCTGTAAGAACATCTTAGTTAACATTCCTTTTACGTTTTGTACATGTTCTTGCATTCCCTTGAGGAAGCGGGGAAATCTCTAATAAAACATCCTTGACGTAGTTAGGCGAAATACTTTCTTTTTCTAAAGTTGGCGACCCACTGGTGTTGATAAATCAAATTTGTTTTCATGTGGTTTTATTTGTATCTCAGAACATTCGGGGGTCAAACTGCCTATCGTTGTTTTCTTTTGTTTCAAATGGTACATCGGTCACTGCACTTGGAAAACATATGATCTGAGAATATATTTGGATTTAAAAGTGAAATTCCTGTAGCTCTGAATCCACTTAATACTATAGCTGGTGTAGCAGTTTTGTTGTAAGCTTCGCCAAAAAGTGATGCGACCTAATATAGTGTTATAGGACGACCGGAATGCTCCTTTAACCACTGAGTTGCTGTTGTATTGTAGTATTTGCTCAACGGTCCAAAAACATACATCGAGGGGTTTTAACCGATGCGTGCAGTGTGACCGTAAACAAAAAGCACAACTGAATTCTATTTTGCAAGTTCGAAAGCTTCCAAACTTTTATGACTAACATGCCCATCCAAAAGTAATAAGGCTTTATTTTTAGGACTCGGTCGGACTTGCCTTATAAAGTGCTCCATCCACTTTAAAAATAGTTTGCTAGTCATATAGCCAGACTCATTATGTAAACATAAAGTTCCAAGGGGTGCTCCATCATATAATGTTGGATTAAACTTTTGCGAGAAAAAAATTATAGAGGGCAGAATGTATGTTCTTCCAGAATTCATGCATACTACTACAGTGGTTATTGCACCCACCTGCTTCTTACCTTTCAGTGCAAAGAGTTTTGATGTATTTTGCACTGTAGTTAACGCCGATTCGTCCATATTAAAGATCATGGTTTTATTATTATTTTCTTTATTAATTCATTTGTTCAAGTTTTTCAAAAACATTTGCACTTGTGGCTTGTTTAAGCTCTCTGCGCGGGCCATGGAAGTTGTTTCTGGCTGACGTAATGATAGGTTTGGATTCCTAATGCGTAAAGAGCGTAGCCATCCTTTACGGGCTATTTTTTTAAATTGATGTTTTAACTTCATTTTTTCAGCTAGTTCACAAGCCAAGGTACTTACATCTCTAGTTGTTAATGTGGAACAAGTGCTGATTTTAAATATTTAATCCTCAAAAAATATTTAAATTATCCTAATATAAAATTTTAAACGACCCTTTCATCTTTATAAAAAACACAGAAATTTTTTTATTTTGATGTAAAGACTCACTTTACAATTATATGCTTACATTGAAAAAATATGACGCCATTTTAAAACTACGTCAAAATCTTTCGTAAACTGACCAGAGTGCGATCGTTACCACTTTCAAACTAGTAGGTACTGACACTAAAAGCCGCGCAAAAAGTATTTCTAGGGACCCAATAAGGCGTTGGTTTACATGGAAAGGGTAATGTGTCAACTTGCCCGGTCATTTCAACTTGCCCACCTTTCCCCTACCCCCTAAATTTGGGGGAAAACCCCTAGGTTGGCAACACTGCTATCCGAAGGTATTTTTTCCAGAGCTAATTGAGATCACTAATCACAGACCGGTTTCGAACTATTTTTGTTTTTATCACTACGGTCGGTGTAGGCGATAACAACAAGCTTAAAAAATTCCTATAAGAAGCGAAGATGTCGAATAAACGTAGTAGTTTATTGTCCTATACGCCATTTATCGGTAGTGTAAAAACAAGCGAATCTAGAATCATAACCAATACTTAACGGGAAAGTATTCCAAAATCATTTAACAAAATTGAAATAGGAAAGGAATTTTTTAAGCTTGTTGTTATCGCCTACACCGTACTGATGAGAATAAAAATAGTTAGAAACCGGTCTGCGGTTGGTAATCTTAATTAGCTCTGAAAGAAATACCTTCGGCTAGTGTAAAAGTCTGCATCTCCAGGTTGGACAGTGTCCCAAGAGATGCGACCTTGCAGTGCAAGAAATTTACAAGCAGTAAGGAGTTTTTTCCTATTTTAATTTTGTTGAATGATTTTGACTGCTTAATAAGAATACCTTCTCGGTAAACAAAATTTAATTGTATTGATCTAAAGGCAAAACATATTTTGCAAGAAAGGATATAAAGAAAAAATATATAAAAAGTACAGATAAAGAACTGTAGGTTACTTTTAAAATTACAAAATAAATAACCGATTTTTTAATGATAGCCTTTTGCCAAATAACAAAACCGAAATCATTTTGTTTTTAAATTACTATAAATAAATAAAAATGTCTTGTTTTTTTGGCAACATACATTTTTCATCAACAAATTGCGGTCTTGTTTTAAATATAGAAAATACAGTCCAAGGGAAAAAAATTGGAAGTAATAAACTATAGTTTTTTTACTATTATTATGAACAGTTTCTAAAATATCTACAGGGTATCCGAAAATATGTGGGCAATCTTTTGGATTCATATAATACACATAAACATATTATGACAAGTAAAGACAACAAAATTTGGGGACAAACCAAGGACGAAAATAAACTTGGGTCTCGGACAACACCCTACTGTGTTCCAGGCCGAAATTGTAGCCATAGAACAATGCGCTAGGGAAATCATCAGAAGGAGCTATGAGGATAAAACCATAGTAATTGCCCTGGAAGAGGTGGGTGCGTCCAACAAGCTAACCATTGTCTGGGTACCAGGACACGAAGGCCACGAAGGCAATGAAGAAGCTGATAAATTGGCAAAGGAGGGGCTGGTAGGACAA
The DNA here is from genome assembly GCA_014170235.1 of Listronotus bonariensis. Lineage (NCBI taxonomy): Eukaryota > Metazoa > Arthropoda > Insecta > Coleoptera > Curculionidae > Listronotus > Listronotus bonariensis. The sequence goes on from JACEGR010005906.1 coordinate 18,788, forward strand.
TGGTAGGTCCTGAGCCCTACTGTGGTATTCCATCATGCCAGGTAAGGTCATCCATTAGATCATGGATTATGAGGGAATCACAAGACTGGTGGAGGAGAACACCAGGACAGCGTCAGGCGAAAGTGTTCATCAAGGCTTACTCGCCAGAATTTACAAAAGACCTTCTGAATTATAACCGGAAGGCAGTAAGAATAATAGTAGGTCAACTGACAGGTCATTGCAGACTGAATAAACACCTGGAAACTATGGGCCTGGCAGAAGAAAACCTATGTAGGTTCTGCCAGGAGGAGGAAGAAACCGCAGAACACGTATGGTGCTACTGCGAAGCCCTTTGTCGTCTGCGGTTTGCAAGACTGGGTGAAGAAAAACCTAAAGCGGCAAGCTATACCAAGGGGCCAGTTTCAAGCTTGTGGAGTCTGATTAAACAGACCGGCTTGGATAGCGTGCTCTAACCTATGGACGGAGGACACACAATAAACCTGAGCAGGTTGCAGTGTTAGAGGATATGCAATCCACCTCCTAATCTTAATCTAATCTAATCTAATCTACTTTTAAAATTAACAACAAAATTTGGGGACAAACCAAGGACGAAAATAAACTTGGGTCTCGGACAACACCCTACTGTGTTCCAGGCCGAAATTGTAGCCATAGAACAATGCGCTAGGGAAATCATCAGAAGGAGCTATGAGGATAAAACCATAGTAATTGCCCTGGAAGAGGTGGGTGCGTCCAACAAGCTAACCATTGTCTGGGTACCAGGACACGAAGGCCACGAAGGCAATGAAGAAGCTGATAAATTGGCAAAGGAGGGGCTGGTAGGACAATGGTAGGTCCTGAGCCCTACTGTGGTATTCCATCATGCCAGGTAAGGTCATCCATTAGATCATGGATTATGAGGGAATCACAAGACTGGTGGAGGAGAACACCAGGACAGCGTCAGGCGAAAGTGTTCATCAAGGCTTACTCGCCAGAATTTACAAAAGACCTTCTGAATTATAACCGGAAGGCAGTAAGAATAATAGTAGGTCAACTGACAGGTCATTGCAGACTGAATAAACACCTGGAAACTATGGGCCTGGCAGAAGAAAACCTATGTAGGTTCTGCCAGGAGGAGGAAGAAACCGCAGAACACGTATGGTGCTACTGCGAAGCCCTTTGTCGTCTGCGGTTTGCAAGACTGGGTGAAGAAAAACCTAAAGCGGCAAGCTATACCAAGGGGCCAGTTTCAAGCTTGTGGAGTCTGATTAAACAGACCGGCTTGGATAGCGTGCTCTAACCTATGGACGGAGGACACACAATAAACCTGAGCAGGTTGCAGTGTTAGAGGATATGCAATCCACCTCCTAATCTAATCTAATCTAATCTAATCTACTTTTAAAATTACAAAATAAATAACCGATTTTTAATGATAGCCTTTTGCCAAATGAGCCGTTGAAAGCCAGAGTAGTATAAGTCAAAATGTAACGAGCCTTAGTTTTTACTTATTGTTTTTAAATTCCTGATAATGATTAAGGTATATTTACCAAATGTAGAAAGTTCTAACCAGAGCGCATCTTCTACATTTGGTGAATATACGAAAATCATTATCAGGAATTTAGAAAAACTCAAAGCAAAGATCCGATAAATTTTGACTTAGACCACTCTGGCTTTGAACGGCTCAAATAACAAAACCGAAATCATTTTGTTTTTTAAATTACTATAAATAAATAAAAATGTCTTGTTTTTTTTGGCAACATACATTTTTCATCAACAAATTGCGGTCTTGTTTTAAATATAGAAAATACAATCTAAGGGAAAAAATTGGAAGTAATAAACTATAGTTTTTTACTATTATTATGAACAGTTTCTAAAATATCTACAGGGTATCCGAAAATATGTGGGCAATCTTTTGGATTCATATAATACACATAAACATATTATGACAAGTAAAGACAACAACATTTTTAAAAGCCCCTCTTTAGTGAGATATGTGCTCTTAAAAGACGGCGCTGGAAATTGTTTTTTCTTAAATAACTTTTATAGTACTTGGTATAATAAAATATATTTTTTATATGACAGATAGTCCTAATATAAAGACTCCTTAAAATGGTTCCCCCTAAGGACATTTGTAATCATTAAGGCGCCAGGGACGGACTTGCCCTCACACAACAGTGCTAATTATTTTTACATTCTGTATGCTAGAGAAATAAAAGTTTTTTTTGCTTAAACCCTTGCCTAAAAAAAGGTACTTCTGTTTAATATCGATAAGCTTTATCTACCAAAACAACTTTTTGTGTTGTGGGAGTATCTAAAAGATTAGGTTTTTTGATGCAATTAGCACTAAAAAACTTTTCAGAAAAGATTTGTTTTTTTTTATTTTCACTACAATAAAAATAATTGTTGCAGCGTAATAGGGGTTTTTAATCTTTAATAATTTAGGCTAGAGAATGTATAAGTTAAGAGCAAGAAACCGGCATACGTATTATTCAATACAATCCTATTTAGGCAAAAAATTGTATTTCTCGACAAAACTTCAATTTATCGATATCAAACAAAAGCACCTTTTTTTAGCTAAGACTTTAAGTTATCCAAAAATACTATTTTTATTGTAGGGTATATAAATTAACACTAAAATACATACTCATATATAATTTTGAAAAGCCGATAAATATACAGGGGATTTCATAGGAAAAAACATTAGTTGGCTAATTTTTTTAAAAACTAACCAATAAAGAAGAAAACTAATTACACCACAATATTTTTCGGAAAAAACTACATAATGTACCTATTTAAAGTTTTTTTTACAATTTTAATAGCAATAAGAATATAGCTTCTTTATTTCGCTTTGGCATAAAGCATAGAAACACAGAAGAAAAAAACCAATTATTGACAGAAAGTCAAAACTGCACAATATCTTAATGCAGGAACCTGTTCTACAACCTTACAACCCCGACAGAAGGGTTGCCCTGACTTATTGTACATAAGAAGAAGACCTGGATTTATTATTAAACAGCAATGGGCATTGTAATTAAAATCCTACAGAAATTGAATACTTGCTAACAACTGATGCTTCAGCAGAGTCTTACCACTGTTTATGAAATAGTGTAGACTAAGCTACTTAATTTTACCGAATATCATTACAAACAATAATTCTGGTTTTATGCTGCATTAAAATTTGTATGATGTTCTTACACCTTAGAAATAAATCCAGGCCTTAGAACGATAAATTTCAATTTTATCCCGGTAGCTGACTACTAACTTTAAGAAAGTGTTATTAAGATATTAGTCCGAGATTTATGCTAAATCAAAATATATATAATATTCTTATTTCTTACAAATGAAACCAGGTTTTAAATACAATTTTTGACGACTGAGGGGCAGCCGTTTTTGTTATATTAAAACCGTTACTAAGCTACAAGAAGTATCATACCAAATATTCTCCGAATTGTAAGAATCATCATATCACACATTTATTCTGTCTTCATATACAATCTAATTTGTATGTCACACTAGATCTATTTATACACATCAGTCACGTCTGAGTCCCCATCCGTCAAGTTCTATCAGTCTCAGCGAACAAAAATATCCCTATATTGTTTTAACCTTGACGCGTTGTCATGTCAGACACAGTCACGTCTTGGACTGTCAGTCTTGTTTGTGTGTCAGTTCCAACACGGTGTAAATTCGTTGACTACAATATTTTTCATATTTTTTACTAAGCATCCAACAGAAGGTTCGTAAAACAGACCATCTTCCAAAATATTGTAAAAACGTATTTCTAGCACTACTGGTATAGCTGTCGACTGACGGAGATGTGTGAATAGACGTCAATAATTTGCATTAGGCATTCTGACTCCAAACGAAAGTGGAACTGAGACGGCACTGAGACATGGCTGATGTATATGAATAGCCCTTAACTCCCCAAGCAGAAATCCACACAGTCTATTTTTGACCACCTGGGGAGCATTCAGATTCGACGAAATTGGGATTAACTTTACTCCAACCTTGACCTTGGCAAACGAATTTGTTCCTTATGTTAAGTTTTGATAAGGTATCTGCTTATTGCGCATGTCTTTACCGGGCGTCGATTCTGAATGCACCCCTGGTTCAACGCCTACTTTTCGCCTAGTTCTTACAGGTACAAGGTGTATGTGACATGATTTTTAAAGGGATAAATTGTACTGTTAGCATGCATCCAAAATCAGCTAATTTTAAGTTTAATTATAGTTTACTTACCTCTAAGAAAGAAGCATTTTATTAGAGCACCAAAGTGATAAAATGTAATTATATAATTTCTTATTACCTCATCAATGATAAAAATTTCATCTGTAAATATTTGATACAATTTGTAAATTTGACTTAGATGGCAAAATAGTGCCAGAGAATATATAAATCCCGTATAAAACCCGTAGGTAATTTTGAATGCTTGACTTCGTTTTTCGATTATATTTGGTAACATGCAGAAGTAGTAAGCTAGAGGAATACATATTCCAAAAAATCGTTTTTATTGGATTCTAAAAAGAAATATGGTATTAACTAAATAAAAAATGAGATTTTGTAGGCAAATTTTAAAATGTATTTTAGTAAAGCTTTAAGGGGTTATATACAGTTAGGCCAAAAACAAGCGATTTTTCGATTTTTTTTTTTGAGATTATTAAATTAATTGATATAAATATTTGTACACATATTGTGGTATCTTTTACCTGCATTTTAAGACTGAGTATTAGTAAAAATATTTATTTGGAAAGGAGCTACAGCTGATCTCCGGGAGCTCCTCTCAAAAAAGTCATTTAGCGGTGATCCTCTTAAATTAAAAAACCAAACAGATTTCGATAAAGTAATGTGTAATCCAATAAATGTTCGAAGAAATAGGCAAAATATATTTTTTAACAAAACGGCGGTTTCTCAAAAAAAAAAAATCGATTTTTGACCAAAATTTCGGCCTTAAATTGTTTATTAAAAAATATATATATTTATCGGGGAAAAAAACTTCGAATAATTACTAAAAAATATATTTAAAAATCTTGTGTTAATTTGAGACTAATTGGTTTACCCGTTTTCGAGTAATGTTGGTCACCGACTTTAAAAACACCATTTTAAGAAAAGGCGTTTAACGTTTGAATAGCGCATAAAAGCACTCTGAAACGCCTTTTCAAATTTGCGTGTAACTTTTAAAATATTTAGCGAAACGATATAATATTTTCTGTCTATATTCTTAAATATAGGTACATTATAGCTATTTATGTATCAAGGGCGTTACTAGGACTATAATGCCCTGAAGGTCGAAATAGCCCGAGGGTTAGATTTCGACCTGATGATGGGCATTATAGTCCAGTAAAGCCCGTGGTACATACAATGCTTTATGTTTTACCCAAAAGAGTTTTTCAATGACTACTTACATTATTTATTCGTAATATAAAAAATAAGTTGCACCTGTACCTGCATACGTAAGTAGATAATGACTGGTGTTAAGTTTGACTTTGATGTTTCTATCAGTTAGTCAGTTGGCATTTTTTATTTAACGATTTGCCACAAAATATAAGAGAAAAGGCCATAAAAGCGACCGAAAATCTTTTGCCAGTTAAATCAAGGCAACAGTATGATCGGGAGTATTGCATATTTGGTATTTGGAAAGATGCGAACGCAATTCTTCAAATAACGAAAACCGTTTTAATGGCATATTTTCAGGAACTGGTAAGTTATTGATTTTATTTTAATACATATGCTTAACAAACTTTATTATTTTTAGTCGGAAAAATACAGTCCGAACTCTCTCTGAATCAAGTATTCCACCCTAAGGTCTACGTTGATGGTCTATGAAAATACAGACATTTCGCAATACCATCGTCTCATATTTTTTTAAAAAGTTAAGTCGAAAGGATACGTCCGGAAGAAGTCTAAAGTTTTGGAAGGAGAACAAATATTAAAATTTATTAAGAAGGCTCCTGATGATATCTACTTGGTACACAAAGTCATATTGGTAATGGGTGTTTTTGGAGGTTTAAGACAAGATGAGTTGGTCAAAATGACTATTGATGACATTGAAGATAGAGGAACAGTCTTGGTTATAAAGGTACCAGAAACTAAAACTTCAACTTCAAAAAGTTTTACTATCATTGAAGAAGATTTAGGCGCTTTAAATTTAATAAAAAAGTACACAACATTAAGACCAGCTGAAATAAAGGAGCGAAGATTCTTTTTGACCTACCTAGAAAGGGTCGATGTACAGTACAACCCATTGGAAAAAATACCCTAAGAAGCGTCCCAACATTGATCGCAAAATTTTTAAAATTGGATAATGCAGAAGCTTACACCGGCCACTGTTTGCGTCGCACGTCGTCAACTTTACTTGTTGAGGCAGGTGCTTCGTTTGAAATGCTAAAACAACATGGGAAATGGAAAAGCTCTTCAGTAGCTGAAGGATATATAGAAGAAAGTATTTCATCCAAAAATAAAGTAGTCAAAATGATTGCCAATTCAGTTAATTCCGAAGTTAATTCCGTATCAACTATTGAAAATTCTTTAATGGACTGTTCTTCTATACAAAATAGCGTTAGTGCTACCACCGCTGCTACCATCACAAAAAACACCGACCATTCTATAGTGGGATCAGTTACATTTTCCGGGACATTTCAAAATTGTAATTTTTATTTTGGAAATAAAGTTTAATTTTTAGTATTGTTTAAAGAAAAATTATTTTTGTATAAACTTGATCTTTATTGTGAGGGAAATAAAATTGGATAAGCAATCAAATTTCCATATTAGCGCATTAGGGCATTATAAGCGGGCATTATCATAATGCCCGCTTATAATGCCCTAGGTGTGATAGCAGGTATTATTGCTACCATAACATATTCCGTTTCTAAAGTATTACAGATCAATAATAGATGGGTAAAACATAAAGGAAATTAAATTAAAATAAAATAGATTTCTTAAAATTTTAACTGTGTATTACCCCTCAAAATAAAAGAGAATAATATATTAGAACATGTCTTAATAGGTTAATCGTATGTGTTTTTTTTCAATATGTACCCGTAGGTAACTGTATTTTTCAATCTTTAGAAATATATTTCATTGGATACTATGAGCATTACAGGATTTTAAACTTTTTATATAAATTAGCTTTAACGTTTTTTTTTATAAAAGTTTAATTATCAATTTTAGGCGTTCAACCAATTATAACCATGGTAATAATTGGTGACAACTTTGACGTATAATACATTGTTTAAACGTCAACATAACCGATTGGTAAATACCGTTTTAGAATTGGTATTTCGCCTAAAATTGATGAATATGAACCATAATAGTGGCGTCATTGCAATTTCAAATTTTCTTTAACAATATAACCATGCATGTAAAATAGGGAGAAACGATTTTTTTTTCAAATCATTTTCATACAGTCTTTAAAATGTGCCTCTGGATATACAAAATTCGTGTTAAAATCTGAACGTCCTAACTCGTTATCTGCAGGTTCCTCATTACCTCTAATATTTGCAAAATATCTAAATTTCATTGATTTTTTGGGCTCATTAAAAGTTTTAAGAATACATATTTGACATAATGCTAAAAGCCCAATATGTATTGAACGATTTTACCCTACTTACGCTTGACTTTGTATATTAGGTTAGATTGCTAGCATATTAACTGTACCATCACCTACATTTTATTTTTCTAATAAAAATTATACAGAGTGTTCAGAAAATAATTTAATATAAATATGTATTAGTTACTGGACACCCTGTATAATTTCTAGTAAAAATTTAAATGAAGGTAATTGTACACTTAATTTTCTAGCAATGTAACAATATATAATAAGCCAAGCCATCAAAATCAGCCACACTTTTGGTTCGCCTGGCAGGTACTTGTACTCATCGAAAACGCCTGTTATTTTTTTAAACCTTATGTTCCAAAACACCTCGTATAAAAACACGTGTCTTCGTTTTTATACCTTTATTAACAATGGAACGTAACTATGGTTACAACGACGACAAAATCTACTCTTGTGTATTTTTGGATAGATGAGGGGGTCCAAATTTCAAACTGTTATGGTATTTGTGTTCACTACTGGTTGACAGAAGACCAAGCCCCCGGCACAACGTCTAAAACTTGTTCAACTGTATTATGAAAATCATCGTTCTCCGAGAAATGTGTTTCGTTCGCTTCGGGCAACTTATGGTCCAGACTATTGGCTGTACCATCACAAAAATTTGGACTCCAATTTTCATTTTTGGATAATGCTTGACCAAATGAGCCACGTCCAACACGTAGTGCAAAAAATATAGCGGCAGTAGCTGCGAGTGTACGTGATGATTCTAACGAATTAATTTGGCGCTCGGAAATGAGAGCTTAAGAACAGACCATGTTAGGCGCAGTTAAGGCCATAATCTTTAAAAAATAAATGTAAGGTATAGTTCTTCCGTATGATAATAAATAGTAGTTAATAAAGTTTTTTTATATATTTTTTAATTACCCCGTAATGAATCACCCCTTACATATAATGGTACGAAAGGTTTATTCTTCGATTTTTTCAGTTTTAAAACCTAATAAAATAAAGCATTTTTGTTTCTTTTTAGAAAATAAATAAAATAAAAGTGATATCTATACACTTTGTGCAACTTTAAATCATTTATGAAGAATTGTGTGAAAAGATAATTGCCTAAAGCAACAACAAAGCAAGACCGATGCATCAGTCTATCTGGAATATTTACATGCAGGTATTCCTTGTCTAATCACTATCTGCTAGTATTTAATACACTGAAAGTCAATTAAACGCATTGAGCTGACATGATGAGTATGTTTTTAAAGCTTAAAATTTGTATTAAATAAATTATTTTAACACTACTTGTATATTTTTATGTTAAACTAATTTCCTATGATTGGTAATCCCGGTTTACACGTTTAAAGTAGCTTGAACAAGTTACTAACGGCCGTATTTACCAAGCTCTGACAAATATTTGTCTGAGGTTCGCGAATACGGCCGTAAATCAAGTAACTAAAAAAATATATTTTTTTTATTTATCTACTTGCGCTACCTACCTAAATTTAGCTACTTAAGACGTGTAAAGCTGGCAAAATTTAAAGCGCTGTTTAGTAAATACTTTTGATTTTCTAAAAACATTATTTAAAAATGCTATATCATAGATTTTCCTTATTTCCTACTTAAATGGGCAACCAAAATAAAATAATTATTCATTTAAGAAATATATTACACTATTACACATAAGCAAAAAATTAACGGAAATAGATATAATATTAAAAGTTACAAAAATTAAAGTTGCTATAGTTAAGCAACACTTAAAATTGCTTAAAAGTTCTGTACCCTTATACAGGGTATTTCTAAACAAATGTGAAAGATTTTAGGAGGTGATTTCTTGGTATTTTGAACAAGAAATCACCACCTAAATAGTTCGCATTTGTTTAGAAACTCACTGTATGCGAATTAAGAACTCTATAGTACTATTAAATTTGATTGTAAACCTAAAAATGTAAGCCAGGCGCCTACATTTTATTTTTTCAGAATCCGAAAAAGGTCACGTCAATATATATGGATAAATTATTCTTAGTAATATAAGTTTTTGTGTACTTTTTAGGTGTTTCTAAAGCTACGTTTCACAAAGTCCTGGCAGCCTATAAAACAGACAGCCGTTTTTCTTCTTAAAAATGCTTCCAAAAAGTATGGGACTATGGGACAACATTGACGAAAAAATGAAGGCCAGAAATAAGAAAAACTGTACACCAGTTTTTCAAAAAAATTAGCCACCAATATTTAAATTAATTGTTGTATAATATGACATTAAAATATCATAAATAAATTAAGATGTGTTTTCTTGTAAATTTACTATACAATTTAAGTAAAATTGTTTGTTCATAAGAGGTATATACATTTCGTGCCACTTTAAAACTTCCATGGGCAATTTTTGCCAATGCGTGGCAAGAAGACGGTCTAAAGAAACGACAAAGCTATACTGACGTGGCAATATATCAAAAAAGGTTTCAATGCAAACGTTGATTGCCCAACCTTAAGGTGTTAGTGTTTAAAACAAAAAATTCTGAAAAATAAATTAATGTCTCAATCAAATGAAATTAGATTTTTTTATTCCATAGTTGACTTAGGTGTGCCTTTCTAATCTCTTTTAATTTGAACTTATAAATATAAAAAAGCTAAATAAATTACTATAACTAACATAGTTTAGTGTAAAAAGTACTCTTAAGCCTATTCCGGCTTTGCTAACTAATGTAAAATAATAATTTGTTTAATTTTTCCTAAAAAAAAACAACCAGTAGTAAAAATGGACCTAAATATTAAACCAACGAATTATTTAATACAAATGTTTTAAAACCTTATTAAGCATTTACAGTTTTATGGATGTATTTAGTTAGATAATGGGCAAAAAAGTTAGAATAAAATAAAGGCAAATTTAATCACCTGAGTATTATAAAAGACTAAGGTAAAATGTAAAATACTTGGAGACTGAGTAAAATGCAATGAAATTAGGCTATATAAATATAACATATTTAATTTTTAGGGTACAGTAATACCAAAGTAATACCAACTTTTTTAAATAACTTACTATTTATTGGGACATATTTTTAACATTAAATTGTGTTTACTTTTTTTATATATTTCTAAAACCAAAATACATTTTAACACATTATACTATTTTAGTGTCTAAACTGCACTTAAATATTTGTTACATTAAACACATATTACGAGATATGCTTTTGCTAATTTAGTGGATATATCTTCTGGAGTCCTAGCAAACACATCACTGGCAATTTAAAAATTAAACTTGTGCTGAATTCTCACTCTTTAAAACAAAAACGTTTTAGGAACACATTAAAACGATATAATTTGAATTTTTCACTACATATTCTACAGCTTTTATATAAATAATTTAAAAACGAGCATGACAACAAATTCTGACACTTTTTACTGTTTGACGTCTGTTAAAGTCATTCATGACATTGTTCATAACCTTACTTAAAATATCAAATTTTCTATTGTAAAACGGGCTCGTAATGATGTTCTTATGTTTTTCTCAATTTATAGTGAACAGAGTTTTTTTATAAGTGACAAAATTAAAAACGTTAATTAATGTTTAAGGCGCGATTACAAGAAAACGGCTGCGGATATTTACTAGCTTTTTTGTAGAGAATTTAATTTCCTTCAAGTATATAAATTGGTCGAATGTGCAAGAGTGACTGATTACGAGATTTTGTATAAAAAATGCAACAATTGGTAAAAAGTCAATGATGCACCTCCTAATGTTAATATTAAGGCCAGAAAATATCAGGATTTTTTTTTCGTCGTCAACCAGAACTAACCATATTTTTACAGTACCGTTAGAAAAAAAAATGTTTTTTTGGCCCAGTTTAATCTACATCAATAAGACTTCCAGTGTTTAAAAAAAAAACAAATCAAAAAGTGTCTATTGGCAACTAATAAAAAAAATGAATGAATGAATGATTTAGTTACAATTTAAAAGATACTTTTGTGAGAAATTTTAGAATCCTGGGGAAGTAGGCACAGTAGGTGCAGTTGCCATTGACAAGTATGGTAACCTAGCTGCAGCAACTTCCACTGGTGGAATAAATGGAAAAATGGTTGGTAGAAGCAGCGATACTTCTATGATTGGAAGCGGTACCTATGCTGATGATAATATTGGTGCTGTATCCACTACAGGTAACTTTATTTTTTAATTCATTTAGAGCAGCGTGTCTTAACCTGTGGTTCCCGGACCCCTGGGGGTCCGCGAGCATGTGTTAGGGGGTTCGCGGTCTTATCTGTAGACGTTTAAATTAGTAAATATATGTCGGCGATCATGCACGTACCGGTAAATACTTTAATAAATTGTCTTAATTTTTATTGTGTTTTTTTATTAAGAGGGTCCTTTTTTTTTCCCAGGGAGCCGTCTGCATGTCCGGTGGCACTGCAGCCTGAAGGCTTATTGTACCAAACTCCCGTTTTATTGTACCCATTCCAGTACCCTAGTTCCTTGAAGAAGGCGGTATAGGTCTGCTGGGTGCGTACCATATGTTTCAGGGGCACTCTAATATCCCCGAAGATTGCCTGTCTTTTGTGATCCAGTGCCTCACACTCTGACAGAATGTAGGATACTGTTTCGGTCTCTGCTTCATATAATCTGCAGTCCAGATCTCCGTTATATAATCCCATTTTATTTAGGTGTTCTTTCACTGGAGCATGTCCAGTGAGGAAACCTGTGATCGTTCTTAGCTGATTCCTACCCATTTTGAGTAGTTCTTTAGCTCTTTTTGTGCATGGTCCTTAAAATTGTGCTTGATTTTCTAGGTGCCCGGGGACTGAAAAAGTTAGGAAACGCTAATTTAGAGTATTATTAATAAGGAGAATAGACAGCTGTCTTAAATATTTAGATTTTTAAAAATATCTTTATGAGCATAAATCATTAATATCATTTATTATTTTCTTTATTTATTTATAATTAGTACCTATAAATTTTTAGGTCATGGGGAAACGATAGCTAAATTTTGTTTAGCTCATGCCATAATTAAAGATATGGAATATAAGAATAAATCAGCTCATGATGCAACTAATGAAGTACTGGAAAGAATGACTGAAAGACTGAAAAATACTGCTGGTACGCATAATATTTTTTGTTTTTATCTTTCCCACTGTCTAAAATGCACTCTACAAATTACCTTAATATATAATTTAATGTATGCAGCATTTAGGGCGACTTGGTTAAAAAAACACAATATGCAGGCTGTCCACGGATGGGGTTTACAAGAGGACAAATGAATAAAAAAATAATTTTTCGGGAATAGGTTATTCTTCATAAAAATGTTTGCTTCTAAAAAAATATTATTCACAAAGAGAAAATGTTGATTTTTATACAGGGGTCGCAAAAACTTGTAAAACGTGTTTTTCCCAAAAAGTAAACTACCACTAACACTTTTAAGCAAAATATCATTAAGAAAATGTATTTAGAATAGCATTTTTAATGACTTTATTAATGTGACAGGGGCATCAAAAAGTTTCATGAAAGTGATTTTAGAATTATTAAAAATTAATTATTTTACATTTTTATATGAAAATTACCTAAATAAACTTCCATAATTTGCTTCTAAAACATCTGCTTTCTCCAAATTTCTATACAACACAATTTTTAAGCTGTAAACGAATGTGATGGCATTTTTGCCAAATTATGGAGTTCAATAAAATTTTGTTTTATTATTTTTATTGGTTACAAACTTTAATCTAAATAAATTTTCTAATGACAGCTAAATTACTCTTAGAAAAAAATCACGTTTTTCAAGTTTTTGCAAACTCAGTATACACAATTAACATTTTCTCTTCGTGAATCGGTTTTTTTTCAAACAAAAATTCTTATAAAGTATAAGTTTTTTTTCGAAAAATGAAATTTTTGATCCATTTGTCCTCAGCAGTATGTATAAAGTTATATGGAGATGTAAAGAAAAATGTTATGACATGATTTGAGTCTTGTACACATACAGGGTGTCCGGGAAAATGTGGGAAATCTCTCGCAGACGTATGGAACAGATGAAAATAACATGACAAGTTCCTATAAAAATTTTCCGTTTAAGCCCCCTGCGGAGATATGATCCCCCTAAAGGGGGCAGCTAGAAATCGATTTTTCGTGAATAACTTTTAAAGCGCTCTGTATAATTTGATAATATTTTAGTACGATGCATACTAGTAAAGACCTCTTAAAATAGTGCCCTTGAAACTTATGTCGCTTCTTTAGTTTGCCAGGGACGGACTAGTTTTCGCACATTATTGATAATATTTTTTACGCCCTGTATGGTGAAGACACAAAAAATTTGTTTTTGGGTAGTTTAAACCATTTGCTAAAAAAGGTACTCTTGTTTGACATCGATAAAATGAGCCGTTTTCGAGTAAAAAATTATTTTAACAATAAGAGTTTATTTTTGTTTAATAATAGATTATTTTATTTTCGATGTAATTTGTAATTTTTGATTCAGTATTGAAGTCCTCTCGTAGCAGGTCAGGAATTTGTTGTAAATGTTGTTAAAATATTTTTTTAGAGGTCTTTACTAGTATGCATCATACTAAAATATTATCAAATTATACAGAGCGCTTTAAAAGTTATTCACGAAAAATCGATTTCTAGCTGCCCCATTTAGGGGATCATATCTCCGCAGGGGGCTTAAACGGAAAAAATTTATAGGAACTTGTGTTATTTTCATCTGTTCAAATAGTGCGAGAGATTTCCCACATTTTCCAGGACACCCTGTATACAAAATTATCTTTGATAGACCACTTTATGCCCTAAAACTTGGAAATTTTAATTCTTAGCCACCCAGTATATGTTTATTTTTAGGTGCCATAACTATTTCCAAAACTGGTGAAGTAGGCATTGGTTTTACCAGCCATCGAATGGCATGGGGTTATATAAAAGGAAACGAAATCCACTATGGTATTGAAAAAGGACAGCATGAGGTGGAAAAAATTAAATAAAAACCATTTATTATTTGTTAATTCTTTAAAATTGTTTTATTACTAATTATTACTAAAAAGTAGTACTAGTATCACAACTAAATTGTTTTTATCTAAATAAAAGTAAAAAACATATACTTTTTTTTATAAAGATATGATATTTTAAAAATAAACTTAATTGTTAGTAAGTATGTAAACAGGGTATAATTTAAATTACTTGCTTTAGAAATATTTAAATGTAAAATGAAAGACTCTGTAAAGTAATTAAATAAAAGACATAGGTTAACACAGTTTCTTTTCACAGAACATATTAGAACTAGAATAAAATATAGAATTTAAATAAAAATATAATAATACAAATATTAAAGATACAGTACACATTGAATTTAAAAGATGCATTGCAACCACCAACCTCATAAAATAAGTATACTTTGGCCACTATAATTTGATAATGAATACCTAGTAAGTAACCCCGGTTACTGATTTTCTTAGCCAAAAAAATACATTTTTTGTTCAGGTGTTTTTCTCAATATATAATGCCCAAAGTACAAAATAACTTCTTTTTATCTAACCATATAAAATAAAACCGCAAATCATGCATACACTAATAATTAGTAACTTTATTTTTTAATTAGTGACTCGCTGTTGGGAACATTGTAACAAGGATATTTTCAAATGTGTATCTAACTTGTTTCACTTGTTTGTATTATATTTTGTGTAAGTTGGAAGTCTATTAAATTTTCCGTGACGCAAGGAAAGCCACTCCACGGAGAAAAGTTGGCAAGACTGGGTAAAATCAAAGCTGATGATCAATCCAGTGGCGTCTAGAATTCGTGCATTTCATTTTGCATTGTTTTGGAAGTGATATTTGTTGAAAGATGTAATTCCAAATGTTTTTGTTTAAAATAAAAGAATTTACAACTTAATAATAATTAAAAACTGTTGTGTAAACGGTTGTTCTACTAATATAATATACTGTATCTCTCCGGAACTGAACAACATGGCCGAAAAATGGGAGATGTGTCGTCATAACACGTCAAAGTAATATGGCCGAATGTCGCGACCCTATATAGACCGACTTTGATTTAATTATTATTAAACAATGACGTGGTTTAAGGGTATAATGATGTTACCAACATTTTGAAATAAAAGTCACTAGATCTTAGCACATGCATAAACTGCCATTTTTAAAAAGCTGTAGATAATCTATTTACTTTGTGAGGGCTCAAGTTGCAACCTCCAGCGTTTGAGGTTGAGAAAAAATCAAAGGCAATATAGATTTTTTTTTCATATGTAAATTCGCTTTTAGTTATTTTTAAGTTACAGTATATTGTTTTTGTTTCTCAATTTTTGAACACTAGAAGATATTGGAACTAAATTTCCGCTAGGGCTTAATTGTGTCAAATGATTTTGTAGTTTGCTCAGTGGCGTGCATATGAGTATTACCATATTTTTTTAATGTTGTACGCCACACACATAATTTATCGGCGACCAATAGAGGACCGAATTTTGTTTTTGGCCCCTTTTACTACAGTATTACTTGGTAATAATATGTGCTTATAGTAAATGTCAGATGTTGGAAATCTAATGGTACGTTTACATGTGACATTTATTGCATCATATTTATGTCAGATATAAATTTTTCATTGTTTACATTAGTCAGAATTTCTAGCCCATACAACATTTTTTGCCGGCAAGGCATTGGCAAAAGGTATCAAAAGGCATCAAAATGGGCAATTGGCCGTTATTAGGCCACTTGTTGCAGAAAATGTGATGGCATCCATCATTAATAAGTTATGATGAAAAAATGCGTTTAGGATGATGGCATCCATCATTAATAAGTTATGCTGAAAAAATGCATTTAGGATGATGGCATCCATCATTATAAAGGTTTTGGCAAAAATATGCCTTTTAGATGATGGCATTACATTATTTTTCCTAATGACAATAAAATGCATTTTTACCGTCCAGGGAACTAAAATGTGCATAAATAATGCACATGCATAATGTGTGTTTATGTACAGGGTGTCCCATATAAAATTAAATACTATAATTTTGGAAAAACCATAAGAGATACAAGAAAAAGTTAAATGCAGAAGTTGTTCAGTAAAATGTATTTTTTTAGTATTTTTATTGTATCTCTTACGGTTTTCCAAAATTATAGTATTTAATTTTATATGGAACACCTGTACATAAACACACATTATGCATGTGCATTATTTATGCACATTTTAGTTCCCTGGACGGTAAAAATGCATTTTATTGTCATTAGGAAAAAAATAATGTAATGCCATCATCTAAAAGGCATATTTTGCCAAAACCTTCTTAATGATGGATGCCATTATCCTAAATGCATTTTCTCAGCATAACTTATTAATGATGAATGCCATCACATTTTCTGCAACACGGGGCCTAATAACGGCCAATTGCCCATTTTGATGTCTTTTGATACATTTTACCAACGCCTTGCCGGCAAAAATGTTATATGGGAGCTGATAAAAATATCATGCAATAAATGTCAGATCTAAAAATACCTTAAAATGTTAAGGTACATACCATTTTTTATAGACAAATTTGAAAATTTTGATATATTTGAACAACTACAGTGTACATTTACATTTATGCACAAAATAAAAACATACTCATGGACTATTTATTTTGTATTAGGTGCCCTATTATAAACAGTGTAAAGTACTATTGGAGTGATTTAACGTTACCAATAAATTGTACAATATATCCATAAACAATTGCAATTAAATAACCAAAACTAACCTGTCACCATTTCTGACAGTTTACATGAAATGTGCACTAAAATCTATTAGTGTTATAAACAATTGCACCATCCCTTTCAGTTAAGCAAACCTACAAATTCAAACCTCTTCTACAGTATTTGACACTGGTGATGTTTCTCCATAACAGTGCTTTGCTTTTGGATCCTTATAAGAGTTTTCATGTTGAACACTTTGTGAGTTGGTCCGACATTTTGCCAAACATAGTTCGAAATGATCTGTTACTGAAGCAAACAAGACATTGTTTTGTTCGGTGGCTTTTTTTAATATTGTTTCTAATACATCTTTCTGAAAAATAACTAAGCATTACATATATGGAAAATTTTGATTCAAATTTTGTAGAGAATTATCAATACAAACCTTTAGTTTGGTAGAGATAGATTTTTTTTTTTAATCTTTGGACAATCCACGAAGGCTGAAAGCCTAAATACTTAAGCAGGGTGAGAGGAAGTTTGTTAACACGGGACTTAAAAACTTGAAGATTTGGGGGAAGGAAGAGACCTCTGCTGGCAGTAGGTTCCACAGTCTGAGAAACTCTAGGGATAAAAGAACGAACCAACTGGGAAGTTTGGGGCCTGTCCAATTGAACCGTATAGGGATGCATACGCGCGGCACCACGAGTTTCTCTGTTGGGAGCTGCAAGAGGAGGGACTATACTGGATAATTCGTCGGAGCAGAAGCCGTAAAAGTATCTATAGAAGAGCGATAGATCTCCCACAGCTCGACGATGGGCAAGAGAAGGAAGTCTTTGAGTAAGTAAAGGATCATTAATAAGACGAACAGCCCTTCTTTGAATGGCATCAAGAATACTGAGGGTTGTAGGGGACCCCATTCCCCAGACATGAGAACAATATTCCAGAGAGGATCGAATTTGGGACACATACAAAGTGTATAAATTGGAAGGAGAAAAATACTATTTGGCTCGGAAAAAGAAATCCAAGCTTTTTGAAGCCGCGGTGGCTATAGATACAATGTGTTTATGCCAGTTAAGGTTATTCTCAAATGTGACGCCCACAAGGTTAAATGTGATGACATTTTTTCTATATACCAACATGACGAACACTGTTTGAATCATTTTTTAACACACATTAATACACAAGAACCAACTATTAAGTTTTCTTCAGAAATAGAAAACAACTCACAAGTACCTTGCCTTGACATTTTAATAAAAAAAGAATTAAACAATTTCGAAACAAAAATTTTCAGAAACCCTACACATACAAATAAATACTTAAACTTCAACTCAAATCACCCCATAATGGTTAAAAGGGAGTTGTAAAAAGTCTATTTGATAGAATTAAAGTTATTTGTTCTAATCAAAATATAAACAATGAAAAAGAATATTTAAAAGATATTTTAATTCAAAATAATTATCCTCTTGATTTTATAAATAATTGTTCCCTTGAATTTGAAAATCCAAATATAAGACAAAATCAAAATAACCTATTTCAAATTTATTTTTACCATACATTCCTGGACTATCAAATAAAATTCAACGGATAGGAAATAAATTTAATATTCTGCCAGCACTCATTTGAAAACAATCATAGAATAAACTGGGATGCTTCGAGTATTTTAGCAAAGGAAACTTGTTCTAAAAACGCAAAATTAAAGAAAGTGAGTATATATTATTAGTCAAAGTCAAAGTCAAAAATCTCTATATTCAAAAATGAAAACTACAAGTTTTTACAAAAATGCAGCTCCACTGAATGAACTGGCGTCAAAAAATCAAAAAATATAAATTAATGCATACATTCTCAATATACACATTAAAAACACTAAAAACAATTCTCACTGCTAACCCTTAAACAGATCAGGTACTAAAATTTACATATAAAACAAATACTAAAATTTACATATTAAAACAAATAATCCTATCTTCAAAATTATAATCTAAAAATTCATTCACGGTATAACGCTCAATATTTAATTAATGTTAAAAATAGATTTTTAAATTCTTTAATATTATGTGTTGGCCTAACACTTACAGGTAATTTATTAAAAAATTTTATACACGAATATGTGGGACCCTTTTCCGTTGCAGTGAGCCTATGTATCGGAATATTTAAACCGACCATTCTTGTATTAAAAGAGTGGCCAATTTCAAAGGCTTCAAACTTGTCTCTGTTGTTGAAAAGAAACAATAAACACTCATATACATATAAACCTGCCAATGTCAAAATTTCAAGCTCCCTGAACTTCCCCCGACAAGACTCCCTCCAGTCCAAACCCAGCATGACCCGAATAGCTCCCTTCTGCACTAGAAACGCTCTACCCGACTGGCAGACTTGCCACCAAAACGTCGTTTTTAATTAGAATTTTTTGGGGGTTTTTCTTTATTTTGTTTCAGGCGACCGGCCAGTTCAAAGGGGTCAATAAGGCTGAACAGGGTCAGCTCGTATACCCCGGGACCAGAACCGAAGAGGTCCCATTCTTTCCAGGTGTGTACCCAACAAAAAGACTATCCAATAAATGAATCCGCCTAACCAATATAGAGCATATCTTCAATATATGTTGTATATTAGGTAATTTTCAAGAAACCGGCGGCAACTCCGATTTTGACGAAATTTGGTATATGGGGGTTTTTGGGGCGCTGATCACGAATCTGAAAGAATTATTTGGCGGAAACGCTTTGTTCTCGAGATATTTATCATCAAAGTTCAAATTTGAACTAAGCTTATTTTCACTATATTCCCCTTCTTTTTGCACACAATTCTTGATTTAAAGCTAAAGTGTCACAAAATATTTGATTTTCACCTTTTAAAACGCCGTTTTTCTACATTTTTTACATTATTTTTGCATTAAATTGCGTTGCTTTTCTTTGATAATGCGGCAACCATACATACACATAGGGCTTCATGGCACACTGGGATTAAAATAAGTCAAAGTATAGCTATGCAATTTAATGCAAAAATAATGTAAAATACGTAAAAAACGAGGTTTTAAAAGGTGAAAATCAAATATTGTGTGCCACTTTAGCTTTCAAATCAAGAATTGTGTGCAAAAAGAAGGAATACAGTAAAAATAAGGTTAGTTCAAATACCAACTTTGATGATGGATATCTCGAGAACGAAACGTTTCCGCCAAATAATTCTTTCAGATTCGTGATCAGCGCCCCAAAAACCCCCGTATACCAAATTTCGTCAAAATCGGAGTTGCCACCGGTTTCTAGAAAATTACCGTATATTACATTGTGAGAATTTTAAAACAGTATTTAATAATTACTACTTTAAATAGCCTAGATAGATTACCTTATCTGGATGTAAACAGCAGGAAATACAATATTCATAAATAGCACAGCAGTTGATGGAGTTACATGTTTCACAAGTATACTGATTAACATTTTGAGACTCAATGTTACAGCATCCACTGTTTAAAATTTCACTTCTGGGGCAAACATACCCTAAAATTAAAAAGTCAATCCACATAAAATTAAATCCTCATTGGTCAAAAAATTATGCTAAAAAACAATATATTGGACCAATAAAGTAAAGAAGGAATGGTGCTATGGATTGGAAAAGAAGTTTTCTGCACTTCAATCTAGGGAGTTTTTTTTATCTTTGGACAATCCACGAGAGCTGGAAGCCTAAATACTAACGTACCGTGGGTGTCTTAAGCAGGGTAAGAGGAAGTTTGTTAACACGGAACTGAGTTCCAGTTTAACAGAATATTAAAGGGATTCATATTAGCCATAAAATATGACATGTATATGATTACAAATTTAAAAACTTACCTCTATCATCTACTATAAGAACTTTTCCCTGTACTGAGTTCCTGCATGTAGCGTCAACATCACTACTTGCATTATGTTGCTGTAAAGTTCTCCAAATAAAAGGTTGTGTCCTTTTAACAGGTACGACATCGTCGTTATCTAGAAATTCGGCCTAAAAATAAAGTGGTGTATTAGTTTTCATGAAAAATCGACTACCTAGTTGTTTACATACCTTGCCAATGTAGCTAAATATACAGTAACATAATGACAGCGTTAAAATAAGTCCTAAAATAATCCGACGTCTTAGAAACCGTATAAAAGCCGCGTACCACATTTTCTATATTTGCACGAAGTCATTTTAAAAAATAAATATTTGTTTAAACAAATCCAGGCCTAATGTATGTCAACATTTTGGGATTATTTTGTTTTTTAGGTTAATTTATCTTTCATTTGCTAAACATGACTGCATATGAAAGATAAGATTCTTGTCAGTAATATGGGAAAATATCCCATTTTCCATATTATACACAATTGAATACAGGGTTGTCTACTTACAGAAGTTACAGAAACCTTTGTCGTAAAGTTCATTCCCTACTATACACACAGTGTTGCCAAAAGTCGGGGATTTTCCGTTCTAATGATGTTGGGTCTATACGCGAACATTCGGCCATATTTGGTGTATTCCTTTTATTCTCCAGAACCGCCCGGAACGACACCATGAGTGTTCCTTTTACAATTTTTTGACATTTTTTTCATGTTATAGAACTGTTCTTGACATTATTGACAGTTCAGAGAACGGTTCAGGACGGTTCTACAAGGTAAAAAGGAATACACTAATTGCTTTAACGTATGATGACGTCATATCTCCCATTTTTCGGCCATGTTGTTCAGTGCCGGAGATATATAGTTTATTGTATTATTAGAGCAACTGTTTACACAACAGTTATTAATTATTATTAAATTTTAAATTCTTTCACATTAAATAAAAACATTTGGAATTACATTTTTCTAAAAATATCACTTTCAAAACAATGCAAAATGAAATGCGCAAATTCTAGACGCCACTGATCATCGGCTTTGATTTTACCCATAAAATATAAAATGAAATGACGTCAAAATAAGGGAATGGCTACCATTCCTTCTCTAAAAAGTCTTTTATATCATATGGTTCAATCTCTATAAGCACTTTTTTAATGTTTTTTTCCACTTCGACACACTATTTATGGACTTAATTCTATTTGGCAGACTATTATAAAGTTTAATACAAGAATAATAAGGACTTTTTTCAGTAATTGTTAAACGATGCCGGGGATATGTAAAGTTATATGCTCTTGTATTGCTATTATGTATATTTGCAGACTCAAACTTTTCCTTATTTTTAAACAAAAACATCAAACATTCAAATATATACAGCGCAGATACTGTTAATATATTTAACTTTCTAAATATACCCCTACAAGAGTCCAAGAACTTCATTTTATTTATTGTCCTTATTATTCTTTTTTGAATTACAAAAACTCTCTGCAGCTCGGAGCTATTTCCCAAAACAGTATTCCATATCTTATTACCGATTCAAAGTTTGCATGGTACAGAATTTTTAAGGTGTTTAAATTCATATAATTTGATACAACTTTTATCCCGTAACCTATACTACTTAGCTTTAGACATAGATTATTAATGTGACCGCTCCATGACAAAAACTCTTCTATGGTTATACCTAAAAATTTAGTGCTTTCATCCAATACAATTTTCTTTCCATTTATTGTAATATTTTCAGGTTTTTTTAATTTTGTTTGTTTTGTTCGGAATAAAAGTAGCTTTGTCTTATCATCATTTAACAATAATTTATTTTGAGAAAACCAATTACATGTGATGGTAAAAGCTGTTTCAGCATTGTTTATTAGATTTTGCATATTTGATCCCGAAACCAGAAGGTTTGTGTCATCAGCATAGTTTGTTATTGTTAAACCATCATCAATATGTGTGAGATCATTTAAAAAAATTACAAATAATATAGGTCCGAGGATACTGCCCTGAGCTATGCCAATACTGTTTTTTTCTATATTTGATTTAATTTCACTGTTGTTATTCTGAACTACAACTCTTTGTGTTCTGTCTGAAAGGTATGACTCTATCCATTTATAGGCATTACCTCTGATTCCGTATTTATTTAATTTATACAGCAGCAAATTTCTATCTATGCAATCATATGCTTTGCTTAAATCTAAAAAGATACCTAAGGCTAGATTTCTGTTTTCAAACTGATCTAAAATAGCTTTTGTAAACTGAAAAATGGCAGATATAGTTGATCTACCACTTCCCAGGTATGCATGTTGTGCATCAGACCAAAGCTCACATTTATTCATAAAATTTATTAACTGAGAGCACATAGCCATTTCAAATAGTTTTGAAAAGCTTGGAGGGATACTTATTGGTCTAAGGTTATTAAAATCTTTTGGACATCCTTTTTAAGAAGTGGTATAATTTTCGCAAGTTTAAGCTGCCTTGGAAAAATACCAAATTTCATCGAGTTATTAATTATGTAATTCAGAATACCAACAGTTTCGCCCATCGATAGTTTTACAATACTTGTGGGAATCTCATCATCACCGCTACTATGTTTATTTTTTAATTTTTGAGACATATCTAATAATTCATTTGTAGTTATAGGTCTTAAATACATTGTCTGATTATTATCCGGTATATTACAGTTAAAAGGCACAGTGTTTTTTTTCCATCATTTTTGGAATTATATTTAACAAATATAGGTTAAAATCATTTACTAACTTTTGGGGATTTTCAGCAAAAGTGTCGAATTATTCGTAATTTTATCATTTATTTCATTACAAATTGCCCACAAACATTTATTTTTATTATCGGATGATTTTACTTTCTTTTCATAATTTTCTGCTTTTTCTTCTTTCAAAAGTTTATCATATTGATTTTTAGTTTCATTATAAATGGGTTTATATATATTATTATTTCTAGATAAAATCAGCAATGTATCTAACCTTTGTTTACACTGTTTAATATTCTCACTTTTAACTGGTTTAGGCTTATTTTTATATACCATTGTCCTAGGAAAACATTGATTAAAAATTCTTACATAGGTAGAAATAAATGTATCCCATTGTAAATCAACATTTTGTTTATGTATCTGAAAAACATTTTCCCAATCCTGTTCTCTGAGAGCTTCCAAGAAGAGACTTTTATTATCGTCTGTAAAAATCTTTTATAAATAAAATCTATTTTAGTTTTTTCAATATTAAAATATACAAACTGCGCCGTGTGATCTGAAATATGTGTTTCAAGAACATTAACATCATAAGGACTTTCCAGATTGGTAAAAATGTTGTCCAGACAACTACTAGATACACTAGTAATTCTAGTGTTTTGAAAAACTGTTCCCTTTAAGTTATAAAAGTTTAGAAGTGAAAACAAATAATTCTTATGTACATTATCTTTTAACATTTCGATGTTAAAATCTCCTGCAATAAACATTAAAGCGTCATTACTTACATTAGATAACATTTTTTCTAGATTTTCATAGAACACTTCTTTGTTACCTGAGGGTGGTCTATATACAGATAGAATAATAACTTTTTTCCCGTTAACTAAGCATTCAATGGCCGCACACTCACATTCATTTTGCACAGACAAACTGTTTATATTAGTCATAACTTTATAATTTATTGTTTTTTTAACATACACTGCACTGCCACCATGAAGGCCCTCTCCTCTGCAAAAACAAGATGCTAATTTAAAATTACTGATTCCTAATTTAGATAACTGTTCTTGTGATTTCCAATGTTCTGTGACACACAAACAAAAACATTCCTGATTATCCTTAAGGAGCTCTTCTATTCGTTCAATACTATTTCCAATGGACTGTACATTTTGGTGTATTATACAGAGATTATTTTTTACAAAAGTCTTATTTCTTAACCTAAAAAAGGCTTCTTTGTTTCTAAGTGATTACCGTAGTTTGTACTTTCTCTGTATTTTACGATTTTTTCCAAAAATGAAGGACATTTGGGATCCCTGGCAGTATGTATGCGATCTTTTAATTTTGATCGTTTGCAGTTGGGGCAGTCTAGTTTTGTATTTTCAGGGCACTGTTTACCTTCGTGCTTCCCACCACACTTATGACAACAAAATTCGCCTTTGCAATATTTTGAGACATGTCCAAATAAACAACATTTAAAGCACATTGCTATATTATAGTACTCCTGCATATACACCTTGGTTAAGTCAAAGTTGAGATTTTCGTTTTTTATGAGCCATTTAAAAATAAGAGGTTCAGCCTGAAATATCCAATTTTCCTTACGGTTATTTCTACAATCCTTTTTTGTTACAAATTTTATTTTTTGGCCACAATCATCACCAAATTTCTCTTGTATATCCGGGTTTTCCTCCATTAAAATTTGTACAAATTCTTCTGGTTTGTAGCCCTTTTCAATGCCAGTGAACATTATCATTGGATCAGTATTTTGTAGCTCTTTAATGTCAAAATTGTTTTTAGATTTTAATGCTTCTGCAAGTTTCGCCTGCTGTTCTGCACTCTGACATTCTACGAGAACTCCACCTCCTTGCAGTGTTTTTATATTTTTAAATGTTCGAGGAATATTGTTGTTGTTATTTAGATTCTCCTTAATTTCCTTTAAGACCTTTTTTGAATTATTTTCATTAGGTATTCTTACTATGGTTCCAAGTTTTGTTTTTTGTGGTGGTGTTGTCCATTTTTCATTATTTGTTGTTTTTGGTATTTTGTGCTTTACCATGCTACTGTAGGTTTTCTCTACTGGTGTAAAACTATTTTCATTTAAAGTATCTGTTTTATGTTCGTTAGTGCTGTCCAACAAAAGGCTTCGGCCCTTACTTCGCCCATAGTGTATTGGTTGCTTGTTATTTTAATGGCCATTTCTAAATTTTGTTTTTCAACTTGTCCTATCTTGTATGCGAGTTTTGTAACTACTTTATGTAAAACAAAAATTGCATCTCGCATCTTTTTTTTGTCGATATTATCATTCTCTGAATATTCATGTATAGTTTCTAGAGAATTAATTGCAACTTCTAACAGATCACATGTGGGCTGCTGCGTTGGCTCGACATTTGTATTTATTTTATTATTTAAATTTTCCATTAACTGTTTTACATCTGTATTATGTTCCTTACGAATTTTTTCGCGTACTTGAATTTCCGGGCTTAGTTCCGATCTGTTCCTTTTTGACGTACTGGGGACGTCTTTTTCCCTTGGGTTTTCCCACATTCTCTGGTGGAGGTGTTCTTAAAATCGTGCGAGTTGGCATAAAAACTTCTTCAACGTCAGTATTTGTCTGAAAAATATTTGTTCCAACCGGTATATCAGGTTGTTTGGATTCCACACACTGTTTATTATTTACACTGGTTTTTTTGGTCTATGTTTATCAAGATATGTTTTCATATCTTGCCTTTTTTGTCGACATCGGCACCAATAACTTTAAATATTTCGTCTTTTGAACTAGATGAAATTGAATAATGTCTATTTAGAGTCTGTTTTTTGGCTGATTTTCTGCACCGTCGCTCTCACAACTCATGCTATTAACACTTGTTTTTTTTTTCAAATTAAATTTCGACTTTTATGCTGTAAACGATACGATAAATTCGGAGCCGATAAAACACGTCCGGAACCGCCTAAAAGTTGAGGATGTGTCGCAACCTATTCCCAGTATAAATATAAAATAACCTTGGTTTTTCGGATATTTTTATGAGAATATAGGAACGTAAAACCGGGGATATTCACCGATTTAAAAGCTATAGTCGAGTCTGAATGCCATAATCGTCCTTACGCCGGTTGTCCATGAAGCGGATGATAATTCAGCGTTGTGATTGGCCGGAGCAGCATTTTAGATTTGCGCTAACCCATCGCAACGCTGAGTTTATCGTCCGCGAGGCTTGGATGTCAGATTTGGCTGGCAACATATATAGTTGTACAGATGTTACATTCTTTGTACCCAAAACTAATTTAACAATATATTTATTAACAAAAATAGGGGACTGAGCACATTTTTGCAGAAAAACGCCAGATTTTTCAGAACCACGGCGAAAGATTTTTATACCAACCCACCTGGCAACAACTAAGCTTAAAGATCTTAAAAAACGTCAATCCCCTTTATACTAATTTAACCAAAGGGAAAAAAGCAAGTATTCAAGCAAGTTAAAAAACTATTTAAGTAAAACCTAATGAGTTGTTATTAAGGTTTTTAAAGAATATTGGTATAATTGTCTTTTGACCAATGTAAGCATGCCTCTTCAGCTTCAGTTTATTGTCCAAGAGTCTGAAAGCAATATTTTGAAATTCCGTTACCCATACGGAAAATCCATGGGCTACAGAATGATATGGGAAGTACCCTCTACTATAGATCTATCGTCTGTTTTTATTATTCAAAGTCCCCGCTATATCCTCGTAGCCTATTGCACGTATTATCAACTCGCTCCGGCGACCTCATGCTTTCTATTCGTAGGAAGCCATGTGTGATAGATCGCTGTGTTATATACGAGCAAGTAACAGAAAGTGCCCCGCTATTTTAACGCAGAATTAACCAGAAGGATATCTCTTTACCTTGAGCGGCGCAGGCTGTGACCTTCGAGGGCTACTAAACCGAAATTCTAAACCGAAATTGCCAGTGCAGTAGTGAAAGGCGAAGCAACGACTCGGTAACGGTCAATGTATTTTATATAGTTTATTGCGATACGTTTTATTTTTCTGGACTATAATATTTCATTTGATACCCATATTGAGGTAGTTGTGAGAAAAAAATATGTAATCCGCCGTTTTGTGGCGGCGGCCATTTTGGATTTTAGTTTTTTTATAGTGGGTCTCTATCTCTACCAATCAAGCCCTTCCATTTGATACCCATATTGAGGTATTTGTGAAAAAAATATAATCCGCCATTTTGTGGCGGCGGCCATCTTGGATTTTATTTTTTTCATAGTGGGTTCTATTCTACCAATAAAGCCCTTTAATTTGATACCCATATTGAGGTTGTAGTAAAGTAATATGTAATCCGCCATTTTGTATCGGCGGCCATGTTGGATTTACAATCATAAAGAATATGTTATATTGTATTGTCATCAAGACTAAGGAAGTGTACCAAATTTCAGATCGATCGGTCGTCAGGAAGGGGGTCAAATTTCAATTACTAGATTTGACCCAAAAATAATTCAAATAAATAACAAACAGGTCAAGTAAAACCGTTTAAAAATAGTTTTTACATCCTTGTGAACAATTTCCAATTAGTTATTTAATTAAATGGTTTGTTACAGTTAGACTATTCCATACCCTCAAATGGATAAATAGAAACTTCAAAAATATGAAAAATAAAAAATTGTCATATGCGAAAATAAATAGACACATTTCATAATAATTATTAATATATCTCAATACGACATATTATTAAAGCATCTGTTTTATTTGATTGCATAGATGTTATAAAATGCATTATAATAATATTAAAATATATTTTTAAGAGATAGGCGCCTAAACATGTTAATTTCTTAGGTACGCTCATGAAACGCCTGCAAAATATGCAGTTCGAGGTCATGAGACGCTAGGAGACATCAAAGAAGCCGCCTTCGAGATATCCTTCATGAAACAATTCAATTTTCTTGACAAAATGGCGAAGTGTGGCGAGCTGCGGGTTTCAGCACAAAAGTGTCACGGGTGTTACGATACAATAAAATTGTTGCTTCTGTGAAGTTGGCAAAAGTGTGTTGCCAGCACGGGTTGGTTGGTTTTTATCGTTATGTTTTACTTGTAAATTATAATTTGAAATAAAGTATTGGTAATGTAATTACTATTATTATTATATTCGTATATATTTATTTTGCCTTTAAAAGATGAAAAATAAAAAATATATTTTTATATACCGCGATCTTTGTGCATGCGATATCTTCCTAAATGAATTTCAACTTAGACAAAAATTTGCACCCCCTTTATTATGGTTCTGGTTCTCACCCAAAACCAAACTTGTTTACCCCACAAGTTACTTACAGCTGTGTTTTTACTTTTTAAAATCCTAAATCAAGGCAATGTCTGCATTCGACAATAATACCGCCATCTGTTAAAGAGTTACTGTAGTGTATCGCCTGTGTCGCTGGTCGCTGTTGGGGTCGGTGTCATCCGTGGTGTCATTGTGTTAATGCGAAACGAAATCTTGAATCACGCCATCTGTTAAAGGTGTTTCCGATGTGTCGGTTTTGTTGGGTTTCATGTGAGGTGTCAGTGTGTCCAGTGGATAATTAACATTCTTGAACGTTTTTAAAAGGTGGTTATCAACATTGAGAGATTAAATTAAAAGTTTTATACAAATATAGTAAATATTTTATAAAGTTTAATTTTCAAATGTTTGGAATAAAATATTTCCAATTAAAAATTTTCAGCGCCCCTGCATAAAACCCCTAGGGCCTTTTAAATATTGGAAAAACTACAAGTTTTGATTTGTAAAATATAAAGTTATTCTCAAAACAGCCCATGACTTATGACTTATTTATACAGACAAGTATAATAGTAGTCCCAGATTAAATTGGACCAAAAAAATTTATGAATTTTAAAATAAATTTTTGGGAAAAGGTCGCATGGTCCACAACTGATAAATACAAAATTTTACTTCAATTGCTATTATACAGGCGAGTTATAACTAATAAAATGAAAATGTCCAGGATTTCCTACTTTATTTTTTTTAACAGAACAAAATTAAAGCAAGTCAATGTTGTAGAGAATTAAATTGTCAAAATTTTAAGTTAAAGATGAGATAAAAAAAAATGTAATTGTCATTTTTTACATTAGGTTACAACTTAAATAATGGCACGAGGGGGCAAATTTAAAAGAAAATATATTTATTTCTAAATATTTATTTAAAAATTCGTAGCTTAAGCCAAGTATTTTAAAAACTGTTAGTGTATGTAACAAAAATGGACAACAATATTTTTTTAATTTTAATTGTTTAATTTTACCTTAATACAAATTATTCTACAACATTTACTTATAGAATTTTTTGTCCCATTTTTAAAAATAAAGCTGCTATCTTCATAATTTTTTATATTTTAGTTATAACTTGCCCTATATATTATCAATCAAAGTAAAATTTAGTATTTATTAGTTTTGGATCATGCAACTAGTTTTCCCAAAAGATCTTTAAAAAGTCCAAAATTTTTGGTCCATTTGTCCCTCTGAAACACCTTATCCCAACACACTGTATAAATAATTGTATCAAGAGCAACCAATGAATTTTAAGTTTTAACAAATAATGTCTCATTCACAGATTAGTTTCAGAAAAGACTGCAAGAAAAAGCAACAAAGTAATTTCTTGATTGGTTCAAAGTGTTACAGAAGGTCATGCAAACCGTCAGTGGCATATATATATATCATACTGTCATTTAATTCTCAATAAACGAATTAAAAAAAAAACTAACCAGAATGGAGGACAGGTTTTAGGTGCCCATAGTGATTTTGAACAAATTTAAATACAATTATATTGTGTTTTACTGTAGTCTTCTCAAATGATTTATTTTTTAAACGTACTTTGTAATTTTATTGCAGCAACTTTCTTTCAACAATAAACTTGGCTGCAAGTTTATTGCAGATCTGTTTACAGTTGTATACCGCTTTATTAGTATTTCAAAACTAGGGCAAGGTACCAACATGCAAAAATGAAAATAAAGTTAGAACCTAACCTAGCTATTGACGGGTATGTAGAATAGCTGTTAAAAATGAAAAAATCAAACGAAAAAGACACACCGCGGCTACAATTTGCCTCATTATTACTGCCGCTACCCTCCTGGGGTAAGAATTCAAGAAAAAAGCGAGAAGGTGGTGGTTACTCCACTAGTAACTTTGGGTGGGGTTGGTACCACTAAAATAACCACATTTTTTCCAGACTTGCAGCTGCAACTGCAAGAAAAATCGGTCCAACTGGTAAAGTTGCAATTCGCAATAAAGTTGCAAGAATACGCTGCCAAAAATCAGCTGTTTGCGTACTGCGCATGCCTACCACAGAGTTTCTTGCAAGTTGCAAGAAAGAACTTGCCGACTGTAAAATTGATCTCTAATATAATGTGCCCTTCTGGTTCTTGTTCGACTAACTTGCAATTAAAAGAAAAAGTTCTAGACTTTCTTTATATAGGAATTTAATAGTTGGCACAATGTATTGTTAGTTAAGCAAATTAGGGTCCAAGATATGAAAAGGGAATCGATATCTTTAACTGCATGATGTGTTTTTAAGGACAGCAAAATCCCATATAGGGCAACGATCTGAATACCCTCATAATGCCACAAAAAAGTTTTATAATGTGAAGGTAACATTTTTATTTAATTTTACACTAAGTAATAAAAATTTTTTTTTTTATTGCAATCCTATTAATAAATAAATAATTTTAAATTTTCTCTAAAGAAACTTTTTAGTGGTAAAAGTCGTTTTTTTTTGAGTGGAAATTTTGTCTGTCCTCTCATCTATCTCCAGCTAAAGATGCACCATATGGGTGCCTCGAACCCAAGTTGAGGGTTTAGGGAATTTAACGTACAACAAATTAATCCCCTGCTCGTATAGGCTGGCTGGTAGCTCAACAAAAGCCCTCTGCTCAGCCACAAAGCAGCAGCAACAACAGCAACTGAGAACTCCACAGCAGCAACAAGCTGGAATTAATTTCAGAAATCAGGTAATTTGGGGATATTTTTCAAGGAACTAAAAGAACCATATGTAATGTTGGATACAATTTTTATTGAATTTTGGGCTAAAGCTTATTTGGAAATATCACAGGTACTCCAGCACAAGTGAGACTAGACAGGCCTGCGATACTTTCTGGTATTGAGGTGTCTCTCAGCCCAGAAGCAGACACAGAATCTGAAGCAGCGCTTCTACAGTTTCGTCGCGGTCAGACGCTGTTGAAGGCGACCGCTCTTCTAAAAGATCAGTCAGGCTGTGAACATGATTTCCGCTTGGAGGGCCACTTTGCCGAGTGTCACTTGAACCGTGAACGGATAAAATTGAGTGCCTTGCGATAAAAGCGTAAAATCTTTGCGTCCATGATAGTGCTAGTTTGGTAACGGGTTGCAGCTGCAAGTTGAGAATACACAGTTGACGAAAACAATCTCCGGCAGCCATCGGCCAAATGGCTGTGCCGACAGAATGGGCTACTTTATTACGTCCATGACCATTCGTCGATCAGCTAAGGGGAGATTGCTATTTCGGGAAATGAGCTTTATGGCGGCAAACAGCCGTATTTTTACTCTGCTCATATCGCTATCTGCAAACAAACTTCGGTCAATCTTTCCTTGATTATAAGTCTTCAACTACTTTTAGTACGGGATGATGTTTGATGATCCGATATAGCATCCGCGTTATACGACCATTCCAGTCGTTAAGCATGAACAGTAGCTTCGGTGGCTAAATATGTAGTCGTAATTAATAGGTCTGATGGTCCAGCGATAGAACAGTTGGAACGTATATGGGATAATCTCGCTGTGGTCAGGTGCCGCGCACACAGTTTTTGCTTCAGTCAGCCAGGCAGAGCGCTTTTTTCAAATTTGCGACAGCAGCTGCAACCCTTTCGCAATGGGCAGACGTCGCGGTCGCCGCGATACGGAATCAACATGCCACGCGGTCACTGGTACCATCGAAATTTTGACTCGCGGCCTCTGACATCGGTTCTGCCCGAAGCCTGCTCACCGCTGAACATTTTCCAGTCTTCGCTGATTTTCATGATTTGTATTGTTATTTTATCTCGTTTAAATAATCCTCGATAATGGTATATCGTCAAACAAAGATCACGTTTTCAGGCCGGGTGTTATAATAGACTTTCTTGGCACTTTCTTTCGCATAGCATTTTGGTCCTATTCCCACTTAAACTCCTTGCATCATCGCTTGCTGCAGTAATAATAATGTTTGTACAAATAGCACATCCATTTTTTTAAACTTAAAAGCTACGATAAACAGTTCTAAATACTGACTGGTCTCTTGAGGCCATGTATCAATTACGAATCAAACTGATTGCCGCCTATAATCGCGTATGTAAACCTATTTCATCAATTTAGCCATGCCTCCATATGTGTTTTTAACCGAATGGTAGAGTGCCTTCTCTACATTTCTTGATGACATACAATGTCCAGGTCATATACATTTGTTGCCTTCTTGGCAAAAATAAGGTCTCAAAGAAGCAATTACACTGGAACATAAAAATAAAAAAGGTATTAGTACTTCTGTCCAAACCAACTTTTTTCTATTTTTGATGCTCGGAATTCATCTTCATCCGATTTGCTTCATCAGGCTTAATTTTTGAGTAAACTTCAAAAACCGCCACTTGGTTTTTTATTTTCAGCTATTTTTTGGGATTTTTTCATAGTTTACTCAAAACTGAAGTGTCATGAAGCAAATGAACTCCGGATTCGAATTCAGAGCATTAAAAAAATAAAGTTGGTCTGGTCAAAAGTACTGATAACTTTTTGTGTGTTTTGGTGCAGTAGTACACAAAAAAAAGTGATCAGTACTGACCAGTCCAAACTTTTTAATATGTGTTTGATGCCCTGAATTCGAATCCCGAGTTCGTTTTGCTTCATCAGGCTTCAGTTTTGAGTAAACTGCAAAAACATCACTTAAATATTTTCAGCGATTTTTAGGGTTTTTTTTTTAAGTTTAATTAAAACTCAAACCTGATAAAGCAAAACAGACTCTGGATTTGAATTCAGGCCTTCAAAAACATAAAAAAAGGGTTGGCCTGGTCAAAAGTACTTATCCCTTTTTATTGCTGTGTGCCCGTGTTATTAACAAAAAAATCATATTTTTAAGTGTAAAACTTCAGTGGATGTTGTTAAGTAGCAGCCTATGCCAATTTTTTTTTTTTTTTTTTTGTTAAGAACCTATTTTTAAAATCTTAGAGAATGCCACATGGAGCAGTACTTTTATTCATTATTGTTGAATTTAAGTTTTACAACCTGTGGCAAATAATTTTTGTTCTAAAGATCAGGTTTTAGATGATTATATTTCTAAAACTGTGCTGTCAGATCGAACAGTTGTTTCTGTAATAGTATTTTTCTTTTGTTAATTAAAGTGCTAAATAAAGGGTATTACAAAATGTTAAGAAAATTTAAGAGCAGATTTTTCCTACTGAAAATATGAAAAGGAGTTAATATAAACATGGGTCTGAAAATGCATTGTTTTCTAGATACAGGATGTTCAACTTTAAAATGTAGTCAGTCCTGTGGCTTCTCAAGTGGTACCTGAATAGTCATGTGTAACTCTAAATTATTAAAGGTATTTTTTTAGGTTTAAAACTCTGTATTTAGAAAACAATACATTTCCAGACCCATGTTTATAGAACTTTTCTTTATATTATTATGTTCTTATGTAGAATCTTTCCTTCAATGTTTTAAGAATATTTTGTAACACCCTGTATGTACTTGAAATCATTAAGAAAATGTTTTTATGGTTTTAGTTTTGATTGGACTATTATTATTTTAAATGCATTTCATTCTATTTTCCAACTTTGGGATCCTATTAATAATATTAACATTTAGAAACTTACTATGCAATATTTTAAAGTATTTTCCAGAAAAGACCTTTCTGCTTCTAGTCATGTCTTAGTAGTAATAAAAACTTCTTGGTTGTTATTTTTAGAAATTATTTAAGAATAACAAGAATTTTTATCTTATTTCCAGGCTGGGCAACAACAAGGTCAACAGCAACAGAGTTATCAAACCCAGAGTTACTCCACTCAACAATCACAGCAACAGGTATAAAATATAGTTTTTTTATATATATATATATATATATATATATATATATATATATATATATATATATATATATTAATAAAAATGTAGTAGGTTACATGGGTGCTATTTTTAAACATGTTGGTAAATTTGTTTGTGTTTAGGTTTTTCCATTACTTTTTTATTAATATTATTTAGTTTTATTTTTATTTTTTTGTATAATATGAACTCACTCTAAACTTAGGCCCGCTATCAACAGGGACAAGTTAAACAGGAACCAAGACCTGCCCAGCAGCAGTCACAGGCTGGTACACCAGCTAAGCCTGCACCTTCTCAACCTGCACCCGTTTTGCCTGGTGCCAACCCACCGGCTCCGGAAAACGGCGAAAACATGGAAACTAATGCTGATGGAACCAAAAAGAAGTTTTGGTTTAAAAATAGAGGTAAATATAGAAAGTATATGTATTTTTAAATAAAAAATAGCCTTATAAAATTAAGTTTAAAGAATGTAGTGATGACAAATCACTGCGCAAATTCGAGCTTGTTAACATGGTATTGAGTGATTTCTAAAGAAATAGCTCTACATAACATGCAATGTGAAGTTATTGTACTGAAAAAAACTTAATATAATATTACCACTATATTAAGGGATGGAACATAATAATTATTATGTTTCTCTTTTCAGGAAGAATCTCCAAAGCTGAAAAGGTCCGAAGGCGCAACATGAGACTAAGCAAAATCCTGCAACCCAAAAATGCTGTAATGATCTTAAATGAACTGATTAAAGGTTGCCAATACAATGTTGAGGAATTACCTGTCAAAGTTGATGCTAATCAGTTTAAAGCTACTGTTACATTTGAGCACCAAGAATTTGCAGGAACTGGTAAGTTGAATGTTCTTAATATAAAGATTCTCTCTCAAACCTTAAATTGCTCTAAAACAAGTCAATTTCGACAAGTTTATTTAAAACTAAGGGTTTACATACATTATGTAAATGTAAAAATATAAACAATCCTCATCAGTCCAACATAACATTCATTCTGACAGGTAAGCTAGGCTCGCTGCCAAAAATTTTCAAGCATACGCAAGTTTTGGTATGTCCTCAAGCAGATTTTCTAACAATAAATCTAGCCAACAAATATTTTATTGGAAATAATGACAATATTATTTTAAAGTTTATTATTGCCATCAAAAAAGAATAAGGTATGGATTGATAAAAATAAAAAAAAACAATTAAAAAATAATTGGGACTAAAGAAGACTGAAAAATATGTGATTAGAAAATGTAAAATTTTATTAAAATAAAAAAAGACAATACAAAATAGAATCCACATGGAGTCAGCAGGGCAAAATACAGCATTATTATGCTTAGCGTTACGCCTGTGGAAGATAAAAGTTTAGCTAGGCCTGCTGGCTTAACCGTTTTGGTGAGCTGACAGACAACCCTGCTTATACTGTGCTCCCGAGAGTCGGCGTAGTTTCATTTCATAAATTAGGCCATAGTAGTGGAGCTTACATATATTTCTAACTTTTTAAATAGTAATTCTAAATATCACCTCATAATTCCGTTATTTCTGCACTTGAAAAAAATCCTGAAACGTGTCAATTTTTAAGACTGGTCACATCTGCTTTAGACCATTTGACACCTTGAATATATTTCTATTTATTTGTTATTACTTTTTTCCAGGACGCACTAAGAATGGCGCTAAAAATTCTGCTGCTGAAACTGCTCTTAAATACCTTATTAAAAACAAACAGCTTAACCTTAAAAAGACGATGATGCAGATGGTGATGAAAAGATGGAAATTTCAGATGAAGATGGTACCCAGGTGATGCCGTGGTCGCATATTGCGTCATTCGCTATGTACAAGTTATTCTCCACTTGGGGTGAGGATACATCTATGGTCAACAGGGTAAGTGTAAGTATAGAGTGTTTTTTTTTTTAATTATTTTAATTTTTATTTTATATACAAACTTATCTGATAATGACTACAAAAAAAAAATATGTGGCTTTCCTCATAAAAAGATATATGTTTCCCTTATTTTCAAAAAACTTGTATAAATATATTACATCTTTTGTGTCAACAACAATAATTTTCATACTGCCATATATTTTTTATTTTTTTAATTCAGTGTTTATAAGTATTAACATGATGAATAACTTAATTCTTTCGCGGTTTCCACCAGAAGGATTATTCCTTATGATGGCCAAGAATTACTGAAAACATAAAAATAAAATATACAGAAAGTACACAATTTTGGTTGCATAAATGACATAAAATTATTACCTTCTGTACAGGCTCAAGAACTTATGGGAGCTACTCCCAAACCAGCAGGAAATCAACTCCCAGGTACTCGTGCGGAACTTAAACCAGCTAAAAAATGCCAGACAACCCAGAAACTATCAACCCCTTAATGTTGATGAACCAGATGCTTCCTGGGGCACAGTGGGATGAAGTTGGAAAAACTGGCGTTCCCCCAAATGTTGTGTTCACATTCTGTGTTACAGTTGATGGGAAAAAATTCACTGGAACTGGTAAGTAGCTTTTATTTAGTTTTAGATTAGGGGTTACCCCATGTGACGGCCTGTTTTTAGGATTTTTTTCTACAACCAGTTAAAAGATAAAGCTTTTAAGTTTAAGAATAGTATAAATATAAATTTTAAGCAAAAAATATTCTGTAGAACATAAGTTCAGCGTTCTGAACGACCCCGTCTCGAAAAAATGGGCGCCTACTTCCTCCACGATTTCGGCTAATTGGCTTATCTGAACTAAACAAAATTAGCGGCATTTGAATCTGTAAGACTAAATACACGGAATGAACTACGATCAAATGAATATACCGAAAATTGGACTTTTGGTAGACATTGAAAAATAGCTAATTTTGCGTTTTTTTTTAGCTATTAAAAAAAATGAAATTTTGGGAATTTTTTATCGATAATAGTTCATTCTATGTGTTTGCATATGCTAAAGTGTACCCTACAATTTTTTAGTCATTCGGTCAAGCCGTTTTTAAGATATGATTGAGGAAAATTTAAAAACACAGTTTTGAGAAAAACGCCTTTTAAGTTTAAAGTCCGTTTGAAACTATGAAAATCTCTACTTAACCCTCAATTTATTTCTTTTAATTAAATAATTTTAATAAATTCCTTTTCAAGCCTGTAGAAACTTGTATAAACGTATATTTGTATAAAAGGGTGCCAGGGTATCAAGCCGACTGTACACAATAGGGTGGACTCCGACTGCCAAGTCTGCGCTCTGAACAACTTCTAACTGCTGTATCTTTAAAACAACTTCGAATTTTTAAAAATCAACTTACTACCGTATTCTAGACATGTTAAGAAAACAATTTATGAAAAAAAAAACTAGTTTTTTAAGACCATCACGTGGGATAACCCCCTTAATACAGTTTGATATATGAATTTATTTACCGCGATTCAGCTTAAGCAAGCCAATGTGGTAACATGGTCATTCAGTTGATAAAAATGAGTATTTAGATCCAACATGGCGGAAAACAGTTATAGAAATTACCAATATTTTGCTTGTATCTTGGCTGAGAAAAGAGTTTAAAAAGTATCCAATAGGGGCACTTTATTTGAATTCAACATGCTATAAAGGAACTACACACACAGAGATAATAAAAATACTTTTTTAATTAACTAAACATTGTCTAACTTTTTTATTTATTTTTTCAGGTAGCAGCAAGAAAACCGCAAAAAATTGGCTGCTTTTGCTGCTTGTCATGATATTTTAAAAATTAATTATCCTGCTGATGTTTGGGTACCTTTGTATTAAGTGTTTAATCTCATAATTATTACTTTTATTAGGTAATATGGATGTAACAAATTAGGTTTAGTTGCAGCTGTCTAGATTAGGGCTTATGAAATTCTCTCTGCACTTTATTAAATAGTCCTTATGGAAGTTACAATGAAGAATGAGAGGACTTTATATCCCAGTATTGTGCATTATAATTTTAACAAATTTGATTGAACTGTGTATGTGTGATGAATGAATCTTTTATGTATTAGTACATTATTTACTTTTTTATGAATAATCTTTACTTTGTATTTATTAGGCTTACCTTATGACTGTATTTTTTCCTTAAGACACTGAAATAAATAAAACAACACATAGAAAAATAATTTTGTTTTATTAAAATCTATAAAATACCCTATAATTGCAACTCAGACTCGTATACTCTTTCCACTATATCATTAACTTCTATTTCTCTTGCTACAGCTAAAAGACATTGGTTAAGTAGTTCCTCTGATATCCTGAAAAATAGGTATTATAATAATACTAATAATGCTTTATAAAATCAAGTGGCTGCTTCTAAATAAAATATAAGTATTGGTAGACTTTTTTCGTAACAGCGAACATGATTGTGTTTGTAACTCATTAAATTAAACACAATTTCTTGTCCGTCCTAATCCAATACATAATTTAAAGTGTTGTGGAAGAAATATTTGCGTTTTTCTGGGCTTTCAGATTAAATTAAATTAATAATTTGTACACTTACTTGCACATTAACATCCAAGGTTGACAGGAAGTAGATCTTTTATACATTGGATTATTTTTGCAATGTCTATAGAAATCGAGTTTATATTGGATTGCATCCACTGCTTGCTTTTTATCCAAAGGTTTTAAATTTCTCCCACATTTCTTTACTCTACTTATTTTTATAATAGCTGAGTTTCTGCCTTTTTGATTTCTTTTTTGTTAGGCCCTATAAATAATACTTATTTAATAGGTCTTTAAAAGCAAGAGTTCTAGCAAGCGCTTTAAAGGTTCAGATCATTAATGGCCCGAGTGAGTAGCGGATGTTTTTTCGGCAATATTTTATTAAATTAATAATCAGTTTTAGGCAACTAACTTGGCAGGTGCCAATTATGCTACATTTACAACCAATTCTGAAATTTTAAATTGACATTTAAACCATTAGTTAAACTTCACTTATCAAATTTGGATTTGACAAGTGAAGTTTACCCAATTGTTTAAATGTCAATATGAAATGTCCAAATTGGTTGTAAATGTACACTTACTCTTGTTATTCAAGTGAAAAGGTAATAAATGTAGTGTCTGGACCAGCAATAAAATGGACTTGTTGTTGTTGTTGCTTTGTTTGTGGCTTAGGTCCCCGAGGGTCCAATTGCCAGTACGTCCCTCTGTGTCGAGAGGGGTTGTATTCTGGGTAGGAGTCTCCAGTAGGTCGGGCCTGTGCCCCTGGTGGCTCCCGAGCTTTTCACTTTTTAATTGTTAATACTTATTGTACTTTCTTCGATGCAATGCATAAATTGTCGACTGTCAAACCAAGATCTGCTACTGGTGTTACGTATAACCTTCACTTTCACTTCTGACAGTTCCCATGGCATGCCCATCTATTTCCCGCCATTTGAGAAATACCTCGTGTTCATCACCAAACAGGATACCATCAGCTTATAGGAATCTTCGCTCACAGCGCTTAGATCCAGAAGAAAGATGCCGTCAATTTAGCGTGAATCTTTTCTTGATCCCCGAAGGTAAAAAACGTTCATACGACACCTCTAGCCGCCACTCCGGGAAGAACTTTGTAGTCCTCTACGCACGTCCGCACTGTTCGGAGGTCAAACAAAGAGTGAAAATGGACTTTATAATAATAACCCTTTTGAAACCTATTTAGGGGGCGGTCTCTTTTCACGTGTCCACCACGAATATTCATACCGCCATATATGGAAGCGGTGCTTTAACCCAGTCTGTCAATATTAACATGTTTCGGGTGAGGGATTGGCGAACGCGTCTCTTATTTTTGGGACAAGTTTACAAAAATGTTTTACATGCTTTCCAGTCCAATACTCAAAACATGTCAGTTTTAATCCTGATGGTTTTGTGACTGTTACCTTTACCCAAAGTCGGTCTATATAGGGTGGTGGACGTGTTATGACGTCACACCTCTCATTTTTCGGTCATGTTGTTCAGTGCCGGAGATATAGAGTTTATTGTATTAGTAGAACAACCGTTTACCCAACAGTTTTTAATTATTATTAAGTTGTAAATACGTTTACTTTAAATAAAAAACATTTGGAATTACATCTTTCAACAAATATCACTTCCAGACCAAAGCAGAATGATATGCGCAAATTCTAGACGCCACTGGATTGATCATCAGCTTTGATTTTACCCAGTCTTGCCAACTTTTCTCCGTGGAGTGGCCTTCCTTGCGTCTCCGACCTCAAACCGCCAAAAAGTTGAGGATGTGTCGCAACCTTATAAATATAAACTAACCTTGACCTTTACCATTTTTTTGGACAATGTTTGAAAATTGCGTTTAAAACATTGTGGTAAACTTGTCCGACAGAGAAAATGACGCGTTCGCCCAGTCCGACATCCAAAACATGTCAAAATTGACAGGCTGGGTTAAAACGCCGCTTTCATATATGGCGGTATGAAAATTCATGGTAGACTCGTCAAAAGGAACCCTCCAAAATTTCAAAATAGGTTTTAAAAGTGGTATTATCATGAAGTTCATTTCATTACTGGCATAAGCACTAAATACAGTGGTACTGCAAATCTTTACGACATATTGATATTTAGATTGGATGTCTGGCCATAAGTCTATGCAACTTGCACCGATTGTCTGTAGTACTGTCTGTACAACCTGTCGTTCAATAAGTTGCATAGTCTATGGATCATTTAAATACATTTTTATACCTCCAGTAATTAATATTTTTAACACACCTTGGTCTTTGACTTTATATCCGTCTGCGTTTCTGAAGATGTTCTTATAATAATTTTGGCAGGTGCTATTTTTTCTGTTTGGCACAACTTGTCGACATTTTCCTCTTCTTGTGGAGGATCAATTATCGAATTATCATCTGTTATACATATCAGTCTAGCATTTTTATCTCCTGTTACAGTGATTTTTGGCCTGAAAAAAAAAGATATATTTTTAAGAAAAAATAGTATCCCACCAAAAACATAAATGTGAAAAAGGTGAGCCAAGTTTAATCAGGGCCGTATTACCTGTTTGAGGCGCCCTAGGCTAGAATTCCCGAAGGGTCTATTTTTAACAAAAAAATGTTGAAGAGCAAAAAAGTCCTTTTTCCCCTAGCGCCTATGTTGAGTGCCAGACAGGAAGTAAAATTTAATTACCAAAAAAGGTATTCCCTCCTTTTCGCGCCTATTTCATTCCAAAGCACCTTATTCACACAGAAATTAGTCACCAAAATCCCCACCCGACCTAAACGCGCGGGTCTTAAAAAATGTATCAACGCCTTGGGTGGGTTTCCCGTTCGGAGTGCGAAGAGCACGGTCCTTAGCTAAAGACTGAGAGCACCGTGAGCCCGTATTGTATTCTGCCATAGCTTTTAAGTACGCGCATATGCGTAGACTTTAGTAGAATTTATCTACTACGCGAGATCCTAAAAATTCCATAATGCTTCTAGAGCCACTGATGTGGATCTAAATGTGGGTTATCTAGGAAATACTTATATCATTCAGAGTTATATTCAATTCAATTCAAAGATCCCCAAGCCTGTGCTTTTTTGGTACAGGAACCTTACCGTATTTTTATTCCTAAGATAAAAATGGACCAATATACAGGGTGTTTAATTAAAACAAACATTGAGATTTAACATTTCAAATATTGAGATATTTGGCCAAGCCAGAAGTAATACCCTGTCTGAGTTAAAGTGAATTTTCTTTTAGGGATATATTCTGTCGCTCTTATCTTATATTATTATTAATCAATGTGTTTCTGTTTTTAAGTAATTCTTGAATATTCATTATTTTTACAAAAGTAATAGTAAATTATAAATATTTTTAAGACATGCAAGTTTAAAAACCCCATTACTAGCGTAGCGAGGAGGTAGCGGTCCGCCCTAGGCCCCCGGGTTAAAGGGGCCCCAAAGAGGGGTTCTTCGGTAAATTTTTAATGTTTAACAGTAAAAAGGGGATAAAAGAAGGGGTGAGGACCTCCTTAATTATTTTTTGGTTGTTGGTAAAAAGCAAAGAAAAAACCTTTGGGAATTTTTAAAAAAAGTATACATTTAAATTAGGTTACTTTAACATTGGGATTTTTTTAATAAAAATAAGTGTCAAGGTTTTAAAACTAAAAATTAAACAATTTTCTAGGTTACACTTATAATAATAATAAAACAATATACAAGGTCAACCTCGTAGAACTGCAAAACAAATACTGGCAAATTTAATATTTAAACAGAACACAATTTTGAAAATGAGATAGAGGGTAGTTGAAGTAGTAGAGGTAGTAGAAGTAAAGTCAAGTAAAAAGTCAAAGTTCTAGTTAGGTCCGTACGGACTCGCTCTAGTTTCTGGGATGCTCGTACTAAATTAAGTTAGTTAAATAGTTCCTGTAGTAAATCGTGTAATGCTAAGAACATTTCCATAGTCCTCCGGTCTTAGATGGTCCCATCAGAAGATGGTTCCATATATGATAAATTTGTCCCAGTGACGTAATGTGGTCCAGTGTATTCAAAAATCTTACGTCACAATATTATGTGTTAGTGGCAGAAGGACCCCGTTTTGGAGGTGAGGACTCTTTTTTCTCAAAATTTTTCCTCATTAATTTACGTAAACTATGGGCCCCAACTTTAGTTTTCGCCCGGGCCCCAAAACCTTCAGCTACGCCACTGGAAAACCTTACAACTTTTATAAAAACTTTGTCATACCTCCGTGAACAAGGGACAGTTGGGCCACACTGTATGTTGTTCCATTAATAATAAGGGAAAACCTTGCAATATAGACTTGATATACAGGATGTAATTTAACTGATGGCTAAAAATACAGGATATATATGGATTCCTTAGACCATTATAGGAAAAAAGTTCATATTAACATATGTCCTAAACCTCTTAACTTTTTAGCTACAGGGTGAAAAAGTTTTAAGAAAAAAATCGTATATTCTTATCATAACTATAAAACTGTTCGAGATATTTTAATGAAATTTGGCACGCACCTACTAAGCACCAATAGGATTTTTAAAGTCCGTTTTACAGTCGACAAGTTCTTTCTGCAATTTTGTTGCAGCAACTTTCGTTCAACAATAAACTTGCTGCAAGTCTTACAGTCGGCAATTCGCTTTTTAGTATTGCAAAAATAGGGCAAGGTACCAGTGCAAAAATGTGAAAATAAAGTTAGAACCTAACCTAACTATTGACCGGTATGTAGAATAGCTGTTAAAAATGAAAAAATCGAACGAAAAAGAGCCACCGCGGTTACAATTTGCCTCATTATTGCTGCCGCTACTCTCCTGGGGGATGAAAATTTAAGAAAAAAAAACAAAAGGTGGTGGTTACTCAACTAGTAACTTTGGGTGGGGTTGGTACCACTAAAATAACCATATTTTTTCCAGACTTGCAGTTGCAACTGCAAGAAAAATCGGTCCAACTGGTAAAGTTGCAAGTCGCAATAAAGTTGCAGAATACGCTGCCAAAAATCAGCTGTTTGCGTACTGCGCATGCCTACCACAAGTTTCTTGCAAGTTGCAGAAAGAACTTGCCGACTGTAAAACGGACTTTATGTAGAAAATTTTGAAATATTTTTACCAGTGGCGTCCGTATGGGATGAATACTGAATTTTTTCAAAAAAGAAATATGGTACGCCTTTGCTTTTTCCAAAAATAAAAATTATTTTTAAAATGCTCATTTATTTTGCAACACATTTGATTACGTGCCTTTTTTCAGATGGACCGTTTTCGCATAAAAAAACTAAAAATAGGGCACTAGCCTACTAGTTTCAAATAATTTTGCTATGCCAAACATGCATCAAAAACGGTGTTTACTTTTTACGCGAAATATGTGCATC
This sequence comes from Listronotus bonariensis, assembly GCA_014170235.1. Classification (NCBI taxonomy): domain Eukaryota; kingdom Metazoa; phylum Arthropoda; class Insecta; order Coleoptera; family Curculionidae; genus Listronotus; species Listronotus bonariensis. The sequence continues at coordinate 63,269 of JACEGR010005906.1, forward strand.
GGACAAAAAAGATCATGAGGTCAAATATATTACAAAATAAATAAGAATTAATTAAAAAAATATTTTTATTATTGGAAAAAGCAATGGCGTACCATATTTTTGTTTTTTTAAATCTTTAGTATATATCCCGTACGGATGCCACTGGTACAAATAATTTTAAAAAATTCACATTAAAAAATGCCTCCTCCTATTGAGTAGGTGCGTGCCAAATTTCATGAATATATTTCGAACAGTTTTAAAGTTAGGATAAAAATACTATTTTTTCCTTAAACTTTAACACACTGTAGCTTAAAAGTTAAGAGGTTTAGGACATATGTTAATATGAACTTTTCTTTCTAAAATGGGCTAAGAAATCATATCCTGGCGTCCGTACTTTGTAACTCGACAGAAAAGAAATTTCCTGAAATTGCCATGATTTACATTAAATAGAAAAAAATTTCTTTCCTGTCCAGTTACAGAGTACGGAGGCTGTATTTTTAGCCATCAATTAAATTACACCCAGTAGACGGTAATGTAAAAATTATTACCCGATAGGTACACTCTGTAGGCAAACATGCAAAAATATTTTGTAGGGTCAGTTACTATTTTAAAAATTTATTATTACATGCCACCTTAATCCCATCAAACAGAAACACCGCCTCATAAATATATCATTGTTTAAAAAATAAACGTTATGTTCATATCCCAAAATAACTGAAACGATCTATTTTCGTCGATATTGTGGATACAATTTTAGGGTTCGCCATTTCGTATTTATTAAATTTTATTGAATTACTTTAATGTTTGATGACAGATGTATCAGAAATAGTCAATTATTTATTGGTAGTGATATCCAGCGTTGGACTGAGAGTTCTGTTAGCAATTAATTCACGTTTGCCATAGTAATATCTTTCATCCAAGAATATAAATATTTTCCATAGACTCTAGAATAATAGTCAGATCAGTTTGCGCTTAAAATATGAAGGGCCTGGTTCCAAAGTGTATAGGTTCTTTATTTAAATTTTGCAACATACTTTAACCAAGAAGGATAGATGAAAATGTCCTGTATAAAAGTTTTACAATTTTTTATCTGTTATCTTTTAAGCATAAAAAAAACAAATAAACATCAAAAACTCAAAAAAAATGAAGACGTAAACTTTTTTTAAATGGGACACCCTGTATTTTATGTTACCATTAAAAAGGTCTCTTTAAAAGCTTTACAGAAATATCACATTTTATATATCTATCTTTAATAGTTTTGGAAATATGACCATTTAAGTCTGGGTATAATTTCCATTATATCTATACAGTCTCACTTTAGTGCCGTAGGTAGCACTATGGGATAGAAATCCATTATTTTGTCCAAAAAGCAACTTTGAAATTTTAATGGCTCATGATGTGTATTTAAAAGTAGATACTCCAAACTACATACATGTACACAGAATTATAAAATTATTCGACAAATTTTATTAGGTTAATAAGAAACTTGAAAATGTATTTTAAGAATCAATCAATCAACTAAAAATAATTAAGAATTAAATAAAAAGTGTTTTACTAAGTTTGTTATTTTTGCGAAGGTTGCTATATCCCCAATAACACACAATGTTTAGAAAACGTACGTTTAGCTACACTTTAGGTCAAGAATAAAAAATAGCGTTTACAAAAGTTTTATATAACCGTATTACAAAGGTTTTTTAGAACCTACATGAAACGTTTTTATTGACCGTATTCTGAACTGAAATGAATAATGAAATGAAATGAATAAAAAAACGTCTGTTTGTTACTTGGAAAAATATATTCGAGGAGTATTATCGTTAGGAACGTACCCAGGAAATCCTTTAGCTAGGAACGCACCCTCAAATCTTCTGTCATTGTGAATGACATTTCCGGTTGTAAAATTGCATCTTAGTGAATTTTATACGATAAGTATCCTTGATGTGCTATTTTCCTTTAGTATTTTGTGATGTGCTGTTGTTTCGTCTTGTTTTAATAAAACTAATTAACCCAACTAACTGACAATTATGATCTAGTGTTTGTTATTTCTGTACTCTGTGTTAATATGAACACAAGTAATTTTAAAATTTGATATGCATTCTTATTTTTTTGTCATAAGTGTATATAAGTACATATAAGTTGTGTATAATGTGTGTTTTTTAAATATAATTTAATAAATAAGGTTATTTCTGCCTAATCTGAAATAAAAGTAGTTTGTTATTTAAATGTCAAAAACATTCACATAAAACATAAGCTGAATTTATAAGACAAATAACATAAAAATAAAATAAGGATAACCAATTAGAAATTCCAAATAATTGTGTCCAATCTGTGAATTCTAATTGGATATTTCTATATTATTTTTATGTTATTTGTCTGTATAAATTCAGCAATACAACATACAACAACATTTTTAAAACGTCCCTAGAAAACTTTAAAAACCTGTTCCTAGAACGTTTTAAGGACTATAAAAAATGTTTGGTAAACTTACAAAAAACGTTGTTTTTGCCCAAAGTCGGTCTATATAAGGTCGCAACATTCGGCCATATTGCTTTGACGTGTTATGACGTCACATCTCCCATTTTTCGACCATGTTGTTTAGTGCCGGAGATATACAGTCTATTGTATTAGTAGAACAACCGTTTACACAACAGTTTTTAATTATTATTAAGTTGTAAATTCTTTTACTATAAATAAAAAACATTTGCAATTACATCTTTCAACAAATATCACTTCCAAAACAATGCAAAATGAAATGCGCTCATTCTAGACGCCACTGGATTGATCATCAGCTTTGATTTTACCCAGTCTTGCCAACTTTTCTCCGTGTAGTGGCCTTCCTTGCGTCCCCGACCTTGAACCGCCTAAAAGTTGAGGATATGTCGCAACCTTATAAATATAAACTAACCTTGGTTTTTGCCGACACAAAACTTAAAAAAATCGTTTAAAGGACATTCACGAACGTTTGAGAACGTTTATCGTACGTTACCCAAAACCTACTTAAATTTTTTGTAAAACGTTTATAAAATCAACTTGTGTTATAGGGAATAGGCAGGGCCGTATTAAGGGTATCAGGCGCCCTGGGCTAAAATTCCTGGAGCGCCTATTTTGCACGAAAACAATATTTGAATAGCATTTATTTCAAAGCACCTTATTCACAGAGAAACAGAGAAATAAGTTCTAATCCCCACCCGATCTAAAAACATTTAAAAACTCCCCTGTCTACCACCTATTACTCCGCTGTCTAGCGCCTACTTTTTCATAGCGCCCTAGGCTGTAGCCTAGTCAGCCTAATGGATAATACGGCACTGGGAATAGGATTTCTTTTACTTTATTTTAGTTTCGGCCCACGGGAAAAAAGTTGACTTTCCTCCCAAGAGATGAAATTAAAAGTCAGAAAAGTAACATTTTTAAACTATAAAAAGTCGGAAATGACAACATGGTTATTGATTTTAATTAAAAAAAATTGTCTATTTTTTGTCTTTCACAATATTTTCCCAAGTTTATGCGTATAGGTTACGAATCCTACTCCTTTTACTCCCCCTCCTCATCTACATATGTCAGTGACTAACGGGCAATGTAGACACCAAAAGATATTACTAAAAAATTCAAAAAAGCAGACTTCTTCCAACCAGCAGTAAACCGAGTCCTGCACTGAAAATCCTACAATATCAATATAAACAACAAATTATTTATTCTGATCCCTTCATCATTATATCATTTATCACGTTAATACAAGCGGAAAACAAATTTTCCAACTCATTTATTATAAAAATAATACGTAAAATTATGCAACTATTCAAATTGCAAACACTATTAATATTCCCGAAGTGCATTTTTAAGTTAATAGGTCTACATTTAAGGAAAAACTATTTATAACGGTGACCGAGCTTTCGTTTTCAGCCAGTATGGCAAATTAATAATGACGACACACTAATTGAATGGCTTCATTGTTTGGTTAAGTTTGTCTACAGGATGTGTCGATGTGTTAAGTTTCAATAACTCCTTTATGTTGCCTGT